>OOFC01029061.1:3367-59426 GCA_900323345.1 Pseudochromis fuscus | reverse complement strand
TCCTTATTTTCTTTTTGTGGATATGAACGGACGAGTCAGAAAATCTTCGCGTCCTGCTAAGAAGTGGCAAGGAAGGTTTTAAGGGTTTTTTGTTGCCACTACACTCATGGTGTGACATGCTCCTAAATTAGCCCAAAGATGGTATTCCCACCACGGGAATGTGTTTATCAGACTTCATCAACTCCTTTACTTTAATGTATAAGGATGGTTCAGTGGCCTACCGGGAGTCCCTGAGTGATATACCATGAAGTCACGGTAATTAATGGTGAACTTTCCCCTGGGACCAGGAGGGTTGAAGCTGGGTCAAAAGCAGCAATTATGAAGCGACGCAGGACCTGTACGAGCACTCAGGGCCCCCTGAAGGCCCATCAATCAGACACAGATAAAAGGGTTGAGTGCAAGGATAATGTTTAACCAAAAGGACGTTGTCAGAAGGTCCATAAACTGCTTCCTCTTTCTTCAACCAAGCAGAGGAGAGATCATCATTTCTGGGCTAGGAACAGAGAAAGCTTTGGTTTGTACATGGGTGACAGGGTTTATCACTTCTTCAAAAGAGGTCAAACACTGTTAACAGCGATGTCGCTTTTTAAAGGTCTTTTATTTCTGCTTTTACAGAAAAATGTCAGTGTTCAGTTTGCTTCTCAGAACTCCGTGCACCAACGCATTTGAAATCAAAGTAGGACGTACCTTCAGGTTTTGAACTGCTCATGCAATCAAGAGCTGATGGTTTTTAGTGAAGGAGCTGCTGTTACAAAGTACAGCAACTGAAGAGGAGGCTTATAAAGACATCAGAGAAGGCAGCAAGGTTTTTTGCTCTGTGGTCATGTTGTTCATATTTATACTATTTTTGTGATAAGACCAGTAAGATCCAGCAGATAGCTCCTCCCCCTCCCTCCCTGCCTGCCTGAGAGCTACAGGTGTGAGTGGAGACAAGGAAACTGTTATCAGCTGGAGGAGGTCAGGGGGCTGGAGATCTCAGTGCAGCGTCAATCAATAAACCAAACGGCTGAGAGTTTTTGTCTTTTAATGATCGACCAAAACAGCCGTCAAACTGTAACCGGTGCTCATATCTCTGCGATGACTATGAGATTACTTCATGCACGGGGTGAGTATCAAACTGGATTCTGCAGCGATGACATCTGTACTGAACTCTCTGACCTTCAGCTTGAGTAATGCATCGCTCATTTTCCATAATGCAGAACAGTAAAGTCATATATGTAGACTATACAAACAACAGGAACATTTACAGTCGTCCATCACCTGTGTTTACAGCAGAGGTTGTGTTAAACGCTGTAGACATGAGATCCCAGATGTGGAGAGGACAAACCTGTTTCATTATAAGCGTGTGTCTGTTGTGCAGGTGTGTGAACTGGATCCCAGTTGAAATAATCCTGCTGCTCCCAGTGAGAGCCAGGCCACCTGTGCACCACACAGCACACCTCTGTAAACCAGAAAGGAGGCACATGAATCATTCATTATCATCAATTAATAATTAATAACGCACCAGGGACGCAGATGGTTACCAGGTTCTTCCACCACAGTGTTTGAAGGAAGGATAGTTACATTTTTGTACAAGAGAAGGTTACTTAAAAACATTAATCTGACTGAGAGAAATTCTTTGTATCAACATAACCGACCAAAATCAAAGGATTTGCATTTTTGTTTTGCTGTGTGAATCACTGTTTTGTCGCGTGGTCCGCAGTGTGAAATGATACAAGAGAAAACAGGAGAAATATTTTTCAAAAGATCTCTGAACAAAACATCTGGACTATTGTGTAACACCACACACCCTGTGATGGAACGAGAACCGCTGACAGTAAAATCACTTCCAAAATAAGGGCCGGCTGTTTATGGCTCTTTTATAGTGATATCATGTAAGCAATACAAATATAAACACAGGCTAAAACAAGTGGTTATCACACATCTCGAAAGCTATGACACATTGCCACTAATAGTTTGTTGTGTTGTGTTGTGTTAGTAAGAGCAGGATGGTAAAATGCAGGAAATTTTTATTTTGAAATATTTCTGGAAAGAGTACATTTAAAAAGAAAATCAAAATCTGAACAAATAAAGTTTTAAAACTATAAATAAAATGTTGGCATTTTGTTTAAGTGCCAGTTTAATCAGAGAAAGTGGTTTAATATTTCAGAAAAATAACTTTCCCAGTGATGGTCCTGGTGTTCAAACCTAACGTACCACAACACAAAAATACTGATATTATTTTAGCAAGCTTAACATAGCCATGCGTGTGATGTAATATTTTAATACAGCACATTATAGACCAAACAGTTGCAGTGGCAGTCTGCCACTAGAAACTATATACAGTGTATAAATAAATATTTACTGACATATGAACTGTTGAGATAAATGATTACAGAAACATTATCAGAGCTAATCATAACCTCCATCAGAAACAAGTACAGGATCCTCACTAACACTGCATAACAGAAGAGTGTTAAAGGCTGCAGATCAATCCCTTTTCCTTATTGGATTCTCTGACTCATGCTGTAGTAAGATATTTTTGGTCAGCCAGCATCCTGCTCGTCCATCTGCACACACAGATGAGTCTCTGGTGTCCCTGCTCAACGTCACGATCGCTGAGTTGAAAGTGATCCAGGATGCAACGTTAAACTGCGGCTGCTAAGATTATCAGCGGCTGCAACAATGAAAGGCCCAGTCGCTGCTGACGGGCAGTGGAAACACAGTTAGAGCAAACAATGGTCTTCACTGGTCCACCAGCCGTGACAAAACCAACAACCAGGAGACTTCTGCTCAACATGCTCAGCAGATTTCTGTCTCCTGACTCAGCAGGTCAGTCCAGGTGTTTTTATTCATGATTACTGCATCACCTTTGTCATGTTTTTCCTTTAGAAACACAACAGATATCCCATCACAGCAGCATTATGTCTTCATCTTCACAAATCACTCTTTATGTTGAGAAAGAAAATTATCCTGGAAATGGAAACTGAAATATTTCAGGAATGTAATCCTGGACAGTTCCCATTTTGACAACACAGAAGGTGCCAAAAGCTTTGAACCTCACTCCCCCCTGACGTCCACAACACTTCAAATCCAAACTCAAAACTCATCTCTTCCACCTTTCTTACTTTCTTACAGATTTATGAATGCAACTCAAAATATGACTTGTATAATTTGTGTGATAAAATTACTATAATTGGCATAATATTCAGAGTATTATTGGTGACATTTCTTCCTCCAAGTAGAATATTGTTACTACAAACATATTAATTTTATATTGTATTATTTTTGTGCATTTGTTGTATGAATAGTGACCAGTGCAAAAGCCAATCTTTCCTCTCACTCTTTTCTGGCAGCATAATTAACTGCATCTTTCAGACAAGGCAATCGTCAAGAAGGAAAACGAGATGCAGCCCTAAAGCTCAAGGCTCCCTGGACAAAGGATTTCCAGACTAAAGACCATGATGCAGCTCATTTAGTGAAGATCTGCAGCAGGACATCACAACCAAGGAGGCCCAGAGTACGAAGAATGTCATCGTAAAGCTGCAGGAAGAAGTGTTAATGGAAGTTTCCTTCAATGTAGACTTAGTTTACACAGGATGCAGAGACTAAGAAAGTTCATGTCCAGCTAAGATCAACGCTGCTGTGTAAGAACCAGTGCTCAGATTCAGTCCTTCAGAGCTCCACCTGCAGCAATTCTTCGCTCACATGCATCAATGTCTCTGTAGCAGCAAGTAGATAAACACAAAGCATCATTTAAAAGTGTAAAACTCTTAACAATTTCAGTGGTACATGAAATTCTTCTTCATAAATCCATCCAGACATGTTTTTTACAATCAGCTCTTCTCTTTCACAGCAGCACCACAGCAAACTTGTACCTCCCTCATGAAGTTGTAATCTGTGGCACGACCATGTCACACACTGTTACTCCTCCAGAAAGCCACATGGGCCCACGGTGCCCAGGGCCAAACTGGCGCCATCCACTTCCTGGGCACAGGCAGGCGAGGGCTCTATTTATAGCTTCTTATTATTCAAACCAGGCTAAAAAGATAAGACAGCAGCAGGAAAAGGCCACAGGTTGCAAGGTTTCATCTATCAGCAGAGTGACTGTTGTGCTTAGCAAGAGGGGTACTCTGGGCTGAAAGGTCATGTTTGAGAATTTGTTGAGGAAAAAATACGAGGTGCTTGTTTTTCCACAGACAGGCTCTATGGTCTGGACAGACAGTTACATTATAATTATAGACTGTTCATAGAAATAGATGAAGTATTTGGGGCTTAAAAATGAGGCCAATGCAGAAGTGCAAAAATGTGCAATACACTCGGTGGCCACTGGAGGCGGGCTCCTAAGAACTCTGGCTCCAATTGACTTCAATTCAAAAATGCAAATTTTCAACCATGAAATAGAGACTTTTTTTTTTCCCAAGTCAGTCTGATGTCATTCGCTAAAATTAATTCTTGTTATCAGTGACCTGGTGGTCCATCTGAAAAAAACTTAATTAAGAAGATATTAGGCTTCTAAAAGAGGAATATTGAGGGGCGTGGTTAAGATGATTGACAACTGTGGTCTCCAATGAGAGCAGAGATGAAGTAGTTCAATGTCATACACAGAGGACAGTGTCCTCAGGTTCAAGAGTCAGACCCGCCTCCTCACTCCTACCATCATATACAAATATGGTCAATTCTGGCTCCAAACAACTAACATGGCAACGTTCAAATGTCAAACTCCTGCCTTCAAAACAGAAGTCATTAAACTAATGAGTGATGTCACACACATCCTAAGAAATAAAAGTTGTAGAAAAAAGTTGAATACAAGCCATGATGTAGCTTCTGAAGCCCTGAATGAACATTTTATTTTTTCCATTTTGCTGTTTCTCTCAGTATTTTTCTCACTGTCTCGAGAAAACAAACTTAGTTCATAGGATAATTTATCTCGTCAATTTGTTATGTACGGAAGAGCTATGTCCAGAAAATGAAGGATAATCTATCTCCTTTTATTGAGATAACAAACTGATCTTCAGAAAATGACAAATTATCCTATAAACAAAGTTTGTTTTCTCGAGATAACAAGAAAAACAATAAAGATCTCGAGAAAACCACTGATATCACGGCAAAATGGAGAAAATACAAATGTATTTAATCTGGTCCTTTAAGGGCTTCCGTAGGATCTCGTGAATGTGAAAAATGTGTGCGGTCCCTTTAAGAAATACAAAACAAACATTTACTTCCTGGTCATGAACTCCTCCTGCAAGACTCATATCAATTATTAAGCTGATATTGTAAAACATATGGAGGTATCACTGAGTTTAGGAAGACACTGTTGTAAGAGGATCTGTTTGAACGTTTCAGCCGCACGTGGTTTGTGACGTAACTATGTCCGTGAGAAAAAGAAAGATCCCCGCACTGGAAGCAGCAGCAGGGTCGGAAAATACACACGACACCGGGACAGGAGTGAAACACAAAGCTTTGTGCACCGAGCTGAAGGAGAGTGAAAATACTGGGAGTGCAGAGACGGAGAGAAGCCATTATTTCAGCAACACAGACCTGCAGCAGCAGCAGCAGCAGCAGCACAGGCTGGGAGAGGACTTCTTCAGGCAGCCATGCATCAGTTTGGCTAAAGCCTTCCTCGGAAAGGTGATGTTGTCATGTTCATGTGAATCATTCATCCTGACTGTGAGACACACTCTGCACTACAACAACCAGCACCACAACTACATATGTGCAATTCTGATGTCAATTCATTTACATTATATTTATATAAACCTTGTACAGTCTTGGCTCCAGTACCAATAGTTAAGTATTGAAGTAGATGTAGTCTGTCGTATGTTTTATATGTAGCCCAGAGACACAGCTCTGCCTGTTTTCAACATATCCCGGAAGTGACAAATAACAGCTTTTATGTTGAATCTTCAAATCTTGACCCCAAACACATTTTTTTGTTTGGGGTTATTCCTAAAATTCAAACATTGCTCCTACTCAAAGGTACATGCATATTCACAATCTAAAAAGAAGTGTTCACCAACTACTAACATTTCCCTTGTGATGTATCGTCCTCTTCTGTTTTATTTCATTTTTACTTGTGTCTCGTGTTTATTCATGTTGCAATACATTTTTTTTTTGTTCTTTTAATATATTGAATTTAATTGTCTTTACCTTGTGTCAACTTGTAAAAGTACAAAGTTATCATTGCGTTACTGAGTGACATCTGTCAATAATCATTTGTCCAAGTTACAGGGACCCAGACAAGAATTATCTGAAGGTTTTGCCACTTTTAGTGACTGCTATTTTTTTGTCTTCATTGTAAAACTTGACAGATATTTCAGCTTTAACTTTGTTTCAACCTGCATTGTCTTAAATTGTGTGAAATACCAGATTACCACAGGAAATAGCCACTTTTTTAAGTGTCAGGGTTTGTTGGATCAACAGTCTGAAAGCAGCAGCTGGTCAGAAATAATCTGATCAGTCAGATTAGATTAAATCTTGAAAATAGTTTGTTCAAAAGAATAAAGGGGATTGTAGAATTAGTTTCGATCACGTAAACCACTCTGGTTTTGATCTAGATTAAACCTTCAGGTTGGGGTGTTAAAAATTTTGAGTAGGATTGTGATATATGTGAGCTAAAAAATATATTTTAGGATTATCCTGTTCATTACAAATCAGGAGGATGAGGGTTTTCATATCTGAAACCTTTTGATCTAAATAAAACTTCTTGAACAACTGTGCTGAAGAGTTTAATGTGACATAACTGTAAATATTTACTTTTGTCAAGTTGAAACCAAGAATATTTTTTTGTCACTTTTGTTTAATTGATTATGAAAATTGTTTTGTTGAAAGCTGTCTTTTGTTACCGTAGAAATCTAAATCATAATTGAAACTAAATCTGATTGTCCCTGGTCCTCTTGCAGGTGCTGGTCCGCAGGTGTGCAGATGGTGCTGAGCTGAGAGGCAGGATCGTGGAAACTGAAGCTTACCTCGGCGGAGAGGACAAGGCGTCTCATTCAGCAGGAGGCAAACGCACAGAGAGGAACACAGCCATGTTTATGAAGCCAGGCACAATCTACGTGTATCCAATCTATGGCATATACCTCTGTATGAACGTGTCCAGTGAAGGTAAAAACATTAGCCACTAAAGCAAAACTTCAGAGTAGAAACACCCTGTCTTGTGTATGTTATACCATATTCATGTACCCATATTTATTCTATTGATGCCTGCAAATGCAAAAATAAAATGTGTTTTTCATTGGTTTATTGTTCTCTCCTGTTTCTCATTAGATAGCATGAAACCTATATGTCAGTTTGTTTTCTATCATGAGCTCATAAAGGGCAAGAGGAAGGAGACAGAGCGGAGTCTTGCTGACGGATGCATATTGTGTGCTTGTGTTGCTCAGGGGAGGGTGCTGCCGTGCTGCTGCGCTCACTGGAGCCCCTGCAGGGTCAACCCGCCATGAGGCAGCTGAGGGCAGCCCGACGCAAGGAGGGAGCCCGTCAACTAAAGGACAAAGAGCTCTGCAACGGCCCTTCAAAGCTGTGCCAGGCTCTAAATATACCCCGTTGTTTTGACCGTCGAGACTTGGCCTCGGACGCAGAGGTCTGGCTGGAGAGGGATCCAGACGCAAGTCCGGCAAAACACCAGGATATAGTGTCAGCACCACGCATTGGAATCGAGGCCCATGGGGAATGGGCCAAGAAGCCGTGGCGGTTTTATCTCCGTGGGCACCCCTGTGTCAGCGTTGTGAATAAAGAGGCAGAAAAACAGACTCTCTCTGGAAATGTAATGAACGATCCGGGCTCCTCTGATGTGCAGCCTGACACAGGACAGCACAATGTCAAAAGGACTTAAAAGGAATACTGCCCAACTACTCAGCCATCTGTTCCCTTTTGGCAGGAAAGTGATGCTCTGTCTTACACATATGAAATGAATATTTTGTGAAATTAGTAAATATATTTTTTTATAATATAGTTCATCTGGTTCAAATTGTAAACGATACAAAATGTATCCTCCAGTCTGTAAGATGCCAATTGTTTTTAAATATCGCATTTAGATCAAAGGCAGCTGAGAATCAGTTTAATAAAAAACTGTTTTGAATTACACACTCGTCTTTGTTGTTTCGTTTCATCTGCTTTTTTTTCTTTTTTTTTTTAAATAAACATTCACACTTGGGATATTCTCCTCTCAGTGATTTCACAGATGTTTGGAACGGTCGGTTTCCCTCAAAGTAAAAACAGCTTGTCTGATGTTTAGACTCTTCCCTGCCTCCTCTTCTTCTTCCTCCTCCTCCTGCCTCCTCCTGCCTCCTCCTGCTTCCTCCTGCTTCCTCCTGCTGCCTCCTCCTCCTCCTGCTTCCTCCTGCCTCCTCCTGCCGTCTCCTCCTCCTCCTGCTTCCTCCTCCTGCCTCCTCCTGCCGTCTCCTCCTCCTCCTGCTTCCTCCTGCCTCCTCCTGCCTCCTCCTGCTGCCTCCTGCCTCCTCCTCCTCCAGGATTCCTAAGGAGAGGTAGCTGGAGGTCTGGAATGATCATCACTCACTGTGCCCCTCTGAGGCCGGCACAGTTGATCTAACACATCTGGGACGGAGGAAGATGAAGTCAAACCTCCACAAATACACCAACCCTTCAAATATTTGCAGTGAACCCTCAAGGCGTGTCTGATATGTACAAAATAATTTAATATTGTAAACAAACATTTGGCTCATAAAGGACAAACACTCTACATTTTGTAAGTCTGCACACATGAATGCAATCCGTTTGTTTTAGAGAAACATCTTTGAAGAAGAGCACTTAGCTGTGAGCACAGCAGGACATGACCTGCTCTCACACTGACAGGAGGGGGAGTGCTGATAGCGCCACTACTCCATGGGCGACTGAAAGATTGAAATAATGGGATCCTCATGGTTGGTCACCACAAGGACACTGCGGAACTTGTCAAACAGCGTCTTGAGCTGCGAGCGCCTCATGTTTTCATTGTACATAATCTCTTCCAGGTGGTGATGTCCTCGGAAATAGTGCAGCAGCCTGGAAACAGTCAAGATAACAAGCAAAAAAAAACAGGTTGAGAGCTCGAGTTTCACTCAATCATTAGTAAAGTAAATGAACCATGAAACAGAACTTTTGCAGCTCGGATGACATTTTTCCTTCCAGTGCAGTAGGTAGAATGGATCAGTGATTACCAGCTTTCACACACGACTAACAGCTGGCAAATTATCCCCAGATCACGAGCCAATATTTCCCAATACATTTTCTGTGAATGCAATTAAAATAAGTTTATTTTCCAAAACCACAGCACAAATTTATCGCTATTCCCTGAGAGAAGCATTAATGCTGATTTATAACGTGAGTCACTGGATGCTCGGTAAAACATCCAATTCCCAAAAATCCCATCTGTGGTGGAGCCTCTGTATAAGGAGTGACAGCAGCGATTGTGTTAAATATATTACATGTCACACTGCGCAAGATGGGTCTAATTAAATCTTGCTTGCAATCTGTGTCAGACTGTACGACATCAACTTGAGAAAACACAGATTGTGCAGTAAATGGATGGTGAACAACAGCACTGTCAGGCCAATTAAAACAGGTCAGGAGAGCACAGCATCCATCTGCACACCTCTTAATGCAGCAAAACAATCAACCACAGCTGGCCTCAGGCATGTGAATGTGAACAACAACATGCTTAAAACATTAAATATCCTCTGGTTGTCTGTTAAAGGCAGATTTAATCACCTGGCAAACATCCGCAGGTCCTCTGGATTTTGTGCAGCAGGGATGTTGAGGATAACCTGCCTCTCGTGCTCGGACAGGCTGGCGAGCAGCGTCTCTGTCATCCTCTTGTTAAGCGGAGAGTCTCCACCAGGGAGCAGCTCTGCACTGGAGTTGTCCATACTGGGACTGGTTAGGGTCATGTCATCACTACTGGCTGCACACAAGGAGAAGACAGATGCTGATAGATGATGCATGACCTGTTACACCTGTAAGAGCAGAGGCAGATGAGGAAGTTGAGGAAGGACGTACTTGGTGAACCGAAACTGAGAGCGCTGGGGGTGCTGAGACTGCGGCCTCCTACTCGGGCGGCCAGCGGAGGGTCTTCATCCCTCAGCCCGGGCTCGTCCTCGCTGGGCGGTACCAACAGGCAAACATAGGTGTGCAGCTGGATCAAGAGGCGGCGCTGGAGCATCCACACCACCATCTGGATCAGCTGGGCCTGGTCAGGAGCAGAGCAGCAAACTGCATTACAGCCGGACAAGTACAATCGAACACACTCATGGAAGCAGGTCAAACGTGTTTTAAACCAACCGCGGGAGCCACACAAGCTCAGAATAGAGCTGCAAGAAAGCGCCTTGGCTCTGATCTTGTTCTCATGAAAAATACAGGATGCAGACGCTGGAGTTGATGTCGCATTGCCATTTATAATTCATCCCCAAAAGCTCCACCAAAACAAGGTGGGTCAGAGGAGAACACCACATGTTGTGCTCTTACAGTGCAAAACCTTCATGTACAGTGTGACCCTGATGAATGCCAGGAAACTCATATCATCAGACACATATTGGAAACAAACAAACAACAGATTATTTTACCAATATGAGAAACTGAGGTGTTACAAAAACCTTACCTCTTGTGCAGGAGCTTCCAGTGGGTTCCTGAACTCGGCCAATGAGACAGGCAGGGAGAACTTGGCCAACATGGAGGGCAGGTCATGACCAGGAAACTGCAGCGCAAACTGCTCAGCCAAAGGGGAGTATCTGTTCAGAGAGAAGTGACACGTAGTAGAGAGATTTTGCACTAACAATGTTTTAACACAGTGATTTGAGTCTGCTCATAAGATAAGTACTGGTAATACCTTAACACACCATGAGAGGACTGTGTAGCAGCTTTTAGAAATCAGTGTATAATATTATTATTGCATAACAGACTCACAGGCAGATGTTGGCATGAGGAGACAGCATGTAGACATTATTCTCACACAGTGGGTAGATGATGATCGCTTTGCCCCAATAAACCAAGTGAGCAGCAATCTGAAAGATCTGAGAGAGGAAACATTTTTCAAGTCATTTCCATGTAACAGAATATACATGAACAGAGCAGCTGCTGAAAGAAAATATAAGTTCCCCAGGTACTGTGCATGGGAACCTTCTCAGATTTGTTTACATATATTGTCCACTAGATGGCAGTAAGTTACCATCAATACTTCTGTTGAAGTGCAGCTACATGGACCAAGTTTTTTAAATACTACTTCAACATGTACTGCCTGTATGAATGTGTATCAATACGTGCTTTTGAATTTGAAGGTAAATGCTTTGTAGTCAGAGAATGACATTGTTGCAAAGTTCACGCAGGTCGTGTGAAGGTGGTGTGACTGTTCTGCACCTGGAGTAAGGCCAGGTCGGCGTCCTGTGCGAGCTGCTGCAGGTTCTTCACCGCTGAGCAGGTTTTGATGAGACGCACCATCGCAGGGGAGCAGTCCAGAGGAAGCTGGCCGAGCAGGGCCTTCTCACTTTCCAGCAGCAGCAGAGCATGATAGGGTCTACAGCCAGAAACACAATATAATACACACTGTCTGGATCTGCTGCAGGACCATCTGTACATCTAAACAGGTTACACATGTATCCATAAACACACTGTTTTTACCTTGGAACATTTTGTTCAACTTCAAAAGACAGAGTTAACAGTAAGATGTAGATGTGATTTAAAGTAGGGGCAGTAGGGGGCAGTGTGGACCACAGGAAACAGTTAAATAAAAGTATTTTATGAAGAGCAAACAACCTAAACATGAAAGTAAAAGTAGGAAAACAACTGTCATCTTGTTATTTTATACTAAAAATGTGAGTTTGTAGAAAAAATATAAGAAATACAAGAAATGTGTTACACTGTAATTGCGGTCAGTAATATTTAATATCTCCATATTAGGCTTTTATTTGATTTCAAGTTTTACATCTTTATCTGTTATAGTTGTGGTGACTTCCTGCATGTGTTTGTTTGGAGGATGGGGGAGTGTTTGTGGTTGAGTGTGATCGGCCATTTTTAGCATCACAGGCCACAACTGCTGACGGGGGTGAAACCAAACATGTGATTTTCTGTTTCTCTTAGTAAACAAGTTACTTCCTCTGTCTTGCTAGGAAGACAAAATGTTATATCTGAGAGACCAGAAGAAAAACCCAGAGTGTATAAAACCTTCCCACACACCTTATGGCCTTGAGGCTGCGCTCCAACGCCTCTGGGGGGATGTAGTTGCCGCCGATCCTGTGGATCTTGTGCGGTAAACAGAAGCTGACCTCCAGCCAGTTGTTGATATGTAGTCGCACCACACCAGTCGTACAAAGGCTAGAAACACATCATTATGAGAAACAGCTATAAACCATATGTATTGTGCAAGGTAAGAAAAAAGAAAAAAACAACAGCAAATAAATGTGTCACACCTGTCGTAAGCGTCCTTCAGGTCCCTGGCTAGCTTGCATTTAGGAAGAATCTGTCTAAATGGGGACTGTGGGCTTCCATCTGCTGGGAAACAGTGTCAGCATTAACCTCACGCTGAGAGGAGAAGTGGTTTTTTTTACTAAATATATTGGATCAAACTGTGCTGTCCGACTGTGGCAGAGTTTGTGTCTCACTCTCAGTCATGGTGGTGATCTCATCCTGGACGGCCAGCATCAGTTTGGCCTCTCGGGTCAGGTACTGGCAGCGGCGCTCCTCGTGCTGCAGCGCTATAGCGATGCGCCGTGACAGGTTGTGCATGCAGCTGATGACAGACGGGTCAGCATTGGCCTGCAGAGCCCGTTTCAAAAAACCTGTTAGCCTCATGTGGACGAGTTAGAGATGACATATTACACTGTATCTGCAACACTGGTGCTTGAATTTGTTACTGGATTCGTATTCATGTCAAACATTTCCAGCCTGTCAAACTTATAAATGTTTAAAATATTTGAACAAACTTTGAGTACTATATAAGAGGGAACAATCTCAACAAGATAGACTCTGAAAATGTTTAATATAGATGAATATAAAGATGGACATATATGAAGAATTGTTAAAAAAAAAACATGTATAAACTCGGGGTGGGACTTGTTTATTATGATTAATTTATTACAAAAATATTAACGCATAAATGCAAATTAATGCATTTAATTGTAGTTTGCATTTGAAACAACACAAAACGTTTGTCAGTG
Source organism: Pseudochromis fuscus (assembly GCA_900323345.1). Lineage (NCBI taxonomy): Eukaryota > Metazoa > Chordata > Actinopteri > Pseudochromidae > Pseudochromis > Pseudochromis fuscus. Next base: position 46,299 of record OOFC01029061.1, on the reverse strand, counting down.
CTGTTTGTTTTGAATTGAAATTCAATTAAATGCACTTGGACGTTAAAAATGCAGAGTTTACGATATTCGTGTCTGTGTCTATTATTTGACTCAGTCGTCTACTAAAATCCATTTCAATTAAAAAATGTTGCTTTTGGGGTAAAAATTGTTACGTTATTAAAATGTGATTAATTGAGATGAATTAAGCCTCTAATTAATCATCTATTTTTTTAAATTGAGTCCCACTCCTGCTATAAACATAACTCAATGAAGCTGTTTATTTATTTTCTCCACAGTGTGACTCTCTCAGTTGCCGGGCAGATATCACTGACTAAACATGACGGTGCACTTTTAGCCCCCTCTCAGCTATACCAGGACTTACTGTGTACAGTGACTCAGCATGGGCAGGGACGGCCTGTGCCTTGTTGCTTAGCATGATTAAGCATAATAAACTGTCCCCTCCTCCCTCCCATGCTCCCACAGATAGAGCAGACAGCAATATTATCACTGGCACACACCCTTCCTATTCACCCAAAACACAGATTAACAGAAGTCCCACCCACATCAGCTGACTTCACTGTAACATCATTCAAATATGAACTAAAGCGTTACTCTTCTGATAAACATATTCAGACAGAAAACACTGAGAGGTTTTGCTCCTACCCTGAGAGCAAACACCACGTTAAACAAGATCATCGTCGGCATTTCTCTCTTAGGTGAAGGATCTGTTTTAGAAACCTGCAAGAAAAAATGAAAGGCAAATCTATGGTCTGTTAATCTATATATGACATAATCAATACTTTAATGCAGACATATAGCACAGGGACATTCCTAAATATTACAATATTATAGGACAATTACTAATTATTTACCCAAAGATATTCAGGTAACAAAGATCTGTAACTAATAGGTTTTTGTTTTTTGTTTTTTCAATTTGTAGAATGATGTCATGTCTTGTGTCTTATGCTGAAACTATTCATTTATTATCAAAATACTTAAGTAAAGGGTGGAAACTTCAAAAGTTGCATCTACACAGTGTCATACAGGCCTGTCATTACAGATAAAGATGTAAACCAAAAGTGAAATGTTCAGTACACAGTGCATAACTAACTGAAACCTATGGTAATCAGGGGGATTAAATTTAACTGATGTGGTTCCACGGCAGGAAAATAATAAAGTCTTTCTGTTATTTTCAGAGGGAAACATTAAATTCCTTTATTTTTTTCACATCCTGTCACTTTTCATCCCCAGTAAAACACCAACATGTTGGGAGGACAGACAGGGACTCGTGAAACTTCAAACCTGTCAATAGGGGGCGCCATTGAAGTCAAGACTGATCTCCAAAGAAATTCAAAGCTTAGATAAAAAGATGTTAATGCTCAACATGTAATAACATCCCTGAAATAACAAACCAGAATTCATAATGTTTTAACTAAAAGTATCAAAATCAGTGTCTAATAAAGTTTGAATTAACAGCTGTTGTAATGTAATACATTATAAACGGCTACAATGACTAAATAATTATTTTCAGCATCCTCAGTTGAATTTTACCTGAATGATGGGAGGATGCTGAAGGAGGGTAGGATGACCCACAAATCGAACATTGTCTATCTTCAGTTCAAACTTCTTCCCACACATGTCAGACTTGGTGGCCAGGATGGTGGCCAGGATGATGTCCGAGAACCTCAAAGAAGGAAGAACAGGCTCAGTAAGACGGCGTGCAGCGTGGGGGGAGGAAGAGGAGGTTACAGCACAGAAAGAAAGTTAAATTAGCTCAGTGAGCTTACAGTTTCACATTCCTGACTATGAGAAGAGGGGGTTGCATTAATCAGATGCATCTGCCTGTAAAGTAATTTCAACAATCAAGAGTATATATAAATTAAAAAAAAAAAAAAAGCTTGTGTTGCTACTGGAGAGGAGAAAGGAGGAAGAAGTCTCCTTGCAGAAAAAGTGAAATCGCTGTATGAATGGAGAATGTGAAAGACTCATGCTGGTTTGACTTGAGTAACTCATGCTGCGATCAAAGGGATAAAAATGAAGGTGTTAACTTCCAGAAATAATTAAACATACTATGGACATACTCCACCACCACAAGTTTAAAAGAGTGAGTAGTAGCTGCTTTGCTGTTGTGGTTTAGATTTACTTTGAATTGTTTTCTGTGATGCTGAGTCTACATACTACAGGGAGTATAATCAATGTGAATTAAAATAGTTTTAACCTCTTTTTTTTTTTAAATCCAAACACTGATTTATCCTCTATCGATCTTTTATAAGGATTTTTTTTTTAAACTGAGATCAGGGTTGGAGATCCATATAGGACACAAAATAGGAAAGAAGGGGATAAAAAAGACAGGGGTGATCTAAGCGAAGGAAAGGTGGTTTAGAATGATTTGGTCTTACCCTGCTACCAACTGTTCGTCAGTTAGTGGAGATTGTTCTCTGAAATGGGAATTGGGCCACAAAAAAAGAAGAAAAAAAGCAAACAAAAGGGAAAATGCAACACACAGTTGGGCTAAATGCATAAAAATGGACATCAAAACAACCGGAACAAACATGTGATACTGTGATGTGAAGATGCTGGTGTGTATGTTGAGTCAAGCAAATTGCAGGTTTACCCTCATGTCAATATTATCTCAGTACAGTTTATAAGTATGAGTCTAAATCAGCCTCAAATAGTCTTAAAAAAAAGAAAAGATACAATGAAATGTTATGCAGTCATGACCAGCGATTGAAACACTGAACACTGGTCTTAAAAAGCTGCGACTGCACAACTTAACAAAGGCAAAAATAACTATACACCTGCAAAAAAAAGACATCATGCAGGTTTTATATCTGTTGTTGCTGAAGTGGGAACAGCCTAACACAAACTTAAACCAGCTAACAACTGACCAGACTCACCATCTGTGAAGTGGCAACATGTGAAAATTAAAACAACAAATGAGACTGAAAAACTCACTGTCAGGGCATTTTTGTATTTTTTGTGTTTTGTCGGCACTGAGGGCTCAGCTGCGGGTGTACAACTTGTAACACAGTATCTTTAATACTGATTTATTGAGTGTATTTGTTGACATGTAGCTGCTGTAATGACACCACTTAATGAGACTTCAACACATTTCCATGGTGGTTTTTAGTGTTTCTAACATTATACCTACTTCTGGGCTCATGGGAAACAGTATCTTTGTTCAGCTCTGTGATCTTCTTGCTCCAATATGTCTGTGTTTTAACAATGAACTCCATTAACTTGTTTAAAAGTAAGAATAAAGTCATTTAAATCTGTGGTTTAGATTTTTCACCAGTTAAAATAAGTTAGCAGCTGGGCCAATCACAAAGGTTTGGTGATCGCCTTGTGTTTTTAAATGACACCTTTGAATTTCTGGTTTGGATAGTTTTCATAATGCTCAGCAACATGGATTAAATTAACATGGGTCAACTCCTCCAGTCCTGGTGGGAAAACACTTTGTATCTTTGGTGGTAAAAATCCAATCAAATCAAAAGTAAAGGGCAGGAAAAACAATTATAGTGAATGTAAAAATCTGTGAGTATTACATGAAGAGCAAAACAATACCTTGAATCACCATCCTGATCATCAAGACCGTCCCCCGTCGTGTTCAGTGCATACGGACTCCGTTGTTTAGCTTGTGGACAGATATTGATATTAGTTAATCACTGTGAGCATGAAGGGGAAAAAAACATAATCAAAGGTTGACAACAGTTTACCAAAGATAATATTTGACTCACATCCTGATTGTCAAACATGTTTCAGAGGTGCTCTTATAAACAGATCAACAAGTAAAAATATTTACAATATCCAAAATTGTATGAAAAAAGACAGGAAAATAGTGCGAGCAGAACAATAAATAATAATATGTGCAAATAGTGTGAAAGAGTTTTAATAATGTTCAACGACAGACTAAGAAAGAGCAGCAATATTAAAAAGTCTGATGTCAAACTCACTGGATATTACACACACCTGCTGCTGTCAGTCACAGGGCCTATAGAGTAATAGTAATGTAACTTTACAGCTTTAACAATGTAGTTCTGTACTGTAATAATAATTTCACCTCCCTCTGTTTGGTGGACACCAGCAGCAGCAGGAAGTGACTGTTTGGATTTAACCGACTGTTAGTTTATACACCTCCTGTACATGTGTGATTACAGAGACAGAGGAGGACCGTCCATGTGTCTCCTACCTGACAGAGAGGACGGACATTCAGAGACTCTTTGGAAAGGATACCGGAACAGTAGTTTGTTCCCTCGGCTGCCGGAGCTGACCAGGATGACGCTGATGGGGCTGGTTTTGTCTCCACTCTTGTAAACGCTGTTCTGGGACTGACTGTACATGGATCTTCGGTCATCTGGGGACCCGGAGGATGGGTTTAGCATCATGTTAACATTCTAGCTAACGTTACGCCGCACAGGGACCGGGCCGCGGACAGCTAGCTCGTGCTAACGTCTAATACGAACCGAACCGAGGCGGATTACAGTCTAAAAGTAACGTTAACTGTGAGGCCCGGGCTGCTAAATCCAACCGAAATCACACCATCCATCTACAATACTGCTGCGATTGTTGTGTGTCACCTTCAAAAATGTCCGGGTGGAACAAGCAAGGCAGCTAAAAGATCCGCTCCTGCGTCAACAAGAGTATTTCTTAAAAAATAAAAGTCTCACAATAAAGTCTCATAAATACGTAAAAAGGACGCGATGAACGTACTTTTATTTTCTCGGTTTTGCCGTGATAACGACTTATTTTAAGCGGTTTTCTTGTTATCTATAGGATACTTTTATAGGATCATTTACTAGCAAACAGTTGAGTTAGTTGTGTCTCATAATTGTTTAATACTGAAAGCATTTCAGTTGTACACAGGACACGAGTAGCACTGAAAAATGTTTATTCAAAACATTAGTTCTTTCATATATTCAAAAACGCAACAACCAACCAACTTCACACATATATACACACATTTTGGGCTGGTTCCTGCTCTATGTAGCCTACTTGTTTAAGTTTACAAATAGCTGTGTGTATTATACTTATTGAAATGTGCAATGCACTGTTTAAAAAAATTCCCTGTTCTAATTTTTTTCCCATAACACTATTTCTGAGCCACTGTCTCTTGCACTACATTGTGAATTAGCTGAGTGACAAATAAAATATAAGTCTATTTCAAACTACATAAAATTAAAATGTATTAGAATGTGAATAAAACTCACTTAAATAAATGTGACATTCACTGTAACTTGCTTTGAAAGTCATCATCATCATCATCATCATCACAGTAATGATTTGGACAGTTGACAAAGGGCACACAGAGAACAAGAAAGTAAGTTCTGGATGACAATAGGCTACTTGTAGTTTTGTTTGTTTAATTTGATGGTGCTGATGGTCATGCTGGGTGTATGGCAAACTTCCGGAAGCAAGAACAGCCTCCTGTTGCATAAAGCCTGAAGGAACGTGCATGTAACTTTAATGATTTCCACTCTCTTGACAACAGAGTCATCTGAGCAGAGTGGCGCAGCGGAAGCGTGCTGGGCCCATAACCCAGAGGTCGATGGATCGAAACCATCCTCTGCTATGAATTTATCTTTTCAGCTTATATAAAAACATCCTTAAGACACTTGGACAAACAAATCTCTGTATTCTGCTGTAAACTATCACAAATGGATGGTTTAACCTTTGAAATTTAAGTAAAGATTTCTACCACCAAGCTTGATAAGTCTGCAGTTGTCCCTGAAACACAACAAAATTACTTCTAAGTTGGGCCTGAATAACTCACAGATGTCCCATCAAATCCACCAATTTATCTCACATACCTTATAGGAGCTTTTATAATATATAAAGAATTATTAAGCACATAATTAAATCTCTTTAATGTTTTTTTGCTACAAAGTGAACCATCTGCTGCATTGATCATCAGCTTTCAGAGATTCAAGACATGAAGCAAGCAGCCTCTGGTTAACATGTGAATGTGTGGTCTAACATTAAATTAAAATTAAACAGAAACTACATGAGCTAACATAAATATAGCTGGCCATGGTCAAATCCAACAAAATATAGTGTCTATGAAAGTTTATCAGTCTATAACACAGTGCTACTTTCAGTGTTACTGTTGCAAACTTGTTAAAAGATTATCTTGCTCCTCTCTGAGCAGATCCACCCGTTGAAGTTAGATAAGCTTTCAAAACACTGGGCTGCAGACAAATGTCACCAGAAATAACCTCAGTCACCTCAGTTACCCCGGTCACACAGCTGCTAACCAACAAGTAAATAATTCATTAATTTTTAATTGGTATCTCTGGAAATGACAACATGTAGAGCTAACCTCTGTCATATTTTCTAAATGACCATTTTGATTATAATTCACTCCAAGTTTTGTACTTTTCATTTTTATGGTATATTTTGGTGATTAGCTGCAACCTACCACACGATAAAAAGATATTTAAGTGAAAAACTTGGACATTTTTGACGATAAAGATTTGTTAAATCAAAGTTGTGTTAATCCTGTTTTGATTCATTAATCTAACGGTAAGAGCCAAAGAACTTTGGAGTTTGTCCAAATTGAGGGTTATTTATAGAAATATACCACTTCAGGGTCCTGATAACTTTGATGAAGTGTATATTCACGTTTTAACAAATAAATCTAAAATTGCATCTCGTGCTCCAACCAGTTTCAATAACAGAACACACATTAAATTGGAAGTTTTCATTGGCTGTCACTGGAAATTTGTGTAGTGGATTTTTTAAGGGGTCCACACTGAATGCAGTTATCTTAAGGTTTCCTATATGGTCGTGATGAGCGGATCCTCAGAGGCACCGTGACAATGTTGTTTATCTCGTGCCAGCTGCAACATCCTTTGGAACCCATCCAAGGCGCATACCATATCTTGGAGGTGTGCCCACGTTCATGTATAAAACCCCCACAGTATGTGCATTCAGCTTCATCCAAACACCCAACAACCAAGATGACCAGTCTCACTGTTAAGGACAAGAACACAGTCAAAGCCTTCTGGGCCAAAATTGGACCCAAGGCCAGCGACATCGGAGCTGATGCTCTGGGCAGGTAAATATAACCACAAACACACTGACGTAACTTCAGTGTGTTTCCATTAATTACTCACTCACTCGTTCACTCTCCTTTTCACCCAGGATGCTGATGGTGTACCCCCAGACCAAGACCTACTTCGCCCACTGGAAGGACCTGAGCCCCGGCTCTGCCCCAGTGAAGAAGCATGGCACGACTGTCATGAATGGAGTTGGTCTTGCTGTGGACAAAATCGATGATCTGACCGCTGGTCTCCTGAGCCTCAGTGAGCTGCACGCCTTCACTCTGCGTGTGGATCCTGCTAACTTCAAGGTACTGACAACTACTGGAGCATGGCAGTGTTGCTGAAACTTATATATTTGTGTGTAGTCATTATTAAATTGTCTCTCTTACACTCTGTTCACAGATCCTCGCTCACAACATCCTTGTGGTCTGCGCCATCATGATGCCCGATGACTTCACCCCGGAGGTCCATGTGTCCATGGACAAATTCCTGGCTAGTCTGGCTCGTGCCCTGGCTGAGAAATACCGATAAACTCTGAGCACGAGCGGATGACGGACTGCAACACTGGCTTGTTTTTTCTGTCCGTCTGTTAAATAAAAGATCAGATACAACGAAAGTGTCTTTGTTGTTTGTGTAGTGCAGTGAATTTATCACCTGTTGTTACAGATTAAAAGGGGTTTCAGTAGTTTATCACATCTGGCTTATCACAGTTGTAGGCTAGTAATAAAGCAGTGTTACGTGTGGCCAGGTAGAGATCCCACACTTCACGGTGTCTTCTTGCTGCTGCTGCTGCTGCTGCTGCTGCTGCTGATGATGATGATGATGCTGCTGCTGCTCTTCCTCCTCCCCTCCTCCTCCTCTGCTCTCCTCCACAGGGTGGCTGTCTATTTGGGCAATCAGATGGAGGATAAAAGAGGAGGAGGGAGGCCGCTCTCTCTCACTCTGGGGCAGCACCAGGGGAAGTTTTGTTTGTTTGTTCCCCCTTTGAATTAATTTGCTGTTTACTTTTCTCTGTCAGGATGACAGAGGTTTTTTTGAGTGGGTTTTTTATTTTAGTTGGAGACCACCGGTAGTTCAGTTTGTTTTCTCATTAGGTACTTTAGTTATGGGTGGTGGCTGGTCCACGGGCCCATTGCATGGCTCAGCACGTCCACCATCCCTCCTTTGTTCTTTTTGGCCGAGGTCTCCATCTCTTTTTGGGTCACTACTTTTTTCTTCATCAATAAAGAATAGTTTCAGCTGGGATTCTTGTGTGTGTGGTGTCCTTACATATGTTGTGGCCTCATTGAGCCTCTGTTATTCATGTAATTCTATGAGGCTGTAACAAGCAGAAATACTCATACAAAATGTCAGAAAAAAATAATGAAAAAAAGAAAAATCCTCTCATTAAAGAGAAATTAGTTCATTAGGCTGTGACTTTATTCTATAGAAGGAGATAAGATTGTACAGACTATAAGAGAAGCAGGATGTTACTACTGAGACACAGTTAAGACAGGTCTTCATTTATCCGACATGGTTGAAGTTTTTAACCGGACCTCCAAAATAGCAGAGGATGGTTTCGATCCATCGACCTCTGGGTTATGGGCCCAGCACGCTTCCGCTGCGCCACTCTGCTTCTGAATACGCGTTTTGTGGGCCTGTATTACTGCGTGGGTTTTGTTCACTATATAGGACAAATTGTTTCCTTTATTTTTTTATTTTTGCCTTATATCTTTGTAGCCAAACCAGTGAACACTTATTTATAGTAATGAAAATAAAATTTTGTATTGGAAAAAAACAGAGTGTTATCCAATCAGGAGCCTGTACGAAGCGAGTTCAACATAACCAGAGCATCTTCTTCTTATCTGCTCACGACGCTGATCTCTCAACACAGTCTGGCTCTGACATAACAGAGGCGGTGTGGGTTGGCACCACCAAATGACCAATCCAAACATGGGCATATTTCCCACAAGAACAAACTACAATCCTGAACAAATATGAGCAATTTAAAAAATATACGGTCTAAACGCTACACCGCTGCTCGGGAAACGATCGGGGAGGTTAGGAGAAGTTTGCGTGGACGCATAAGTTGATTAAGTTGCTATGTCGATTAATGTCACTGAATTTTGACAAGTCTTCCAGCTGTTGGTAGGAGTCTTTTCTCTGTGTTTATTAAATACCTACAGCACTAGGAATCAGTTGAACCCTTCTCAACTCTCCCTTCTCAAAAGAGAGGGAGAGTTGTGCGCTTTTACGCACTTGGCACAACAGGAATATTATTCATGATTCATTGTTTATAATAATAATTTCCCACTTGGAGGATCTGCCAGGATCTGACAGTAACTTTCCATCAGACAGGTGAGCTGTCACACTAAGTCACAGGTAAATCACCTGCTCCACAGTGTAGCGACCTCAGGAAACAAAAACTAAAAAGTAGCTGAGAGGATGAGGTTTTCTTGGGTGACGCGCTATCCACGAGATTCACAGAGCTTCAAAAATATACTATAAAAAAACCTCCATTAAAAAAAAAGAACCAATGTAAGTACAAAGAGCTCAAATAAAATCAAACAAATATCAGAGCGATCACTTTGTGGATCACGCAACTAGAGACCACCTACCTCTCACTCCCACACGCAGGCGCACAGGTACCCATACAAACTCGGCCTTAAGGCTGTCACCGCCCATATTTATGTGATGCCCCTTCCTACAAAATCACTGCAAATATTTGTATCAGAAATCCTAATAAAATCTAAATGCAATTCATATTCATACCCAAGTGTGGAGAAGCAGGTATAGCAGATGACTGACAATTCATATTCATATGAACACATTTCACTGTACAAAATCTCACTCATTCAGTCATGTATTCAATGTTTTCCAGCGTCATAACCTTTTGTAGTTGTAGGAATTATTCTCACGCACATCGAGGGAATTTCCAGTGAAAATAACTGTGTGTATGTGACATTATAAATTATATTACGTGATAAAACCTCCATTGATATACAACATGTTGCCAGTAGAATGGAGAAGTGAGTGGTCTTCAGACACACTCTAAAACTCTTACCTTGTTCACTGCGCACGGAGCTCAATGAAATGCTCAGTGGCGCCTTTTCTGATTGGTCAGTGGGTGGTACTGTTACACTTCATCATCTGTTATCTGGAGCAAAGCTCATGTCCCGGTTTAAAGTAAACCAGCGTGGTGGTACTGTGCTGAAATATAGAATCACTGGCAAAAGGGGAAAAAAAGGAAAAATACATTCCTAAATAGTTGTTCATTATTTGACCAGGATTAGGATTTTTTCAGTTTTTGTCATATTTACACTAACAATGTTTTTTTAACTGATATTTTTATTTCAATGACTGTTTCAGGGGAGATGGGGGTAGACTGTTGGACTCTCACCCTGGAGTGTCGGTCAGAGCCCTTCTTAAGCCAGGACGCACAAACCAAGCACGAGTGAACTTTCAACTTAGAACCGCAGTTACTCTCTCACTTGATCACAACTCTTTACAATGGCATTAAAGCGCACACAGAGCTGACACAACTAACTAACACAAACCCATACATACTAAGGGGCTTGTGTACAATGGTGGTTTTCATTTTCATCTCTGACAACTTTGTGTTTTCGAGGATTTGAGGGTGAATTTCCGTACAGTTTGCACACTGCTGCAATGAGCTGAGGTGGTCTACTGTCGTTGCAGTAAGCACGCTGCATTTTATTTAGCAATACACGTTTTCTTCTTTTTTTTTTTTTTTTTACAAAGACTTTTTTTTTCCTCCGCTCAAATTCACAAAGTTGTTTTTCCGCCCTGCTTCATCGATTTTATAACTTTAGATCTTGACCTAAATTAAAACGATACCAACACCATAGAAATTCACTGCATCACACATACAACACGTTTCATTGCATTTGATGGTTTATTTTGATTCAGACTGACAGAGAATCTGAGCCCATCCTGCGGTCCGCGAACTGCAGCTTATCGGTATTTCTCAGCCAGGGCGCGGGCCAGGGCAGCCAGGAACTTGTCCATGGACACATGGACCTCGGGGGTGAAGTCGCCCGGGAACATGATGGCACAGACCACAAGGATGTTGTGGGCGAGAATCTGTGAAAAGATGATAAAGACATTTAAAGGGCAGAAGGTCAGTTAGAAAACCTACATTTACTTTTTTTTAACACGCAAAGTGCTGTAGTTAAAAACTTTTAATTTTGATTTTCTATTCAGCTATATGTTCAGGAAATACTCTCCGAGGGGTTTGTCCAAATACACCCTGGTTTATAGGAAATAAAGAATGTTAGTATTAATCTGGCTTTCAGCACCATGGACAGTGGACAGCGAGACTCGTGCAGGTGGAAGTTATTTCTTAACACTGACATCAGATCTTCTTGCTAGTATGTAGGTAATGCATTGTCCTGTATAAGAACCATAATCTCCAGTTGTAAGATGCTGGAGTAGTCTAGTTCAGTGACCATTTAGACTGTTTCCTCTGCAGCACATGCACAGTGGCTAACAGGAGAACTGTTGTCTCTTTAACTCAGTTTTGGGGGGTTTGCACGAGGTTTTGCAGACTTTAAATACTCCTGCGGACTCTAAGGATCCCACTGAGAAAACGCAAAAAGAATTTGAGACACGCAGCTAAATAATCCTCAGTACCTTGAAGTTAGCGGGGTCCACACGCAGAGTGAAGGCGTGCAGCTCACTGAGGCTCAGGAGACCACCGGTCAGATCATCGATCTTTTTCACAGCATCAGCAACTCCATTCATGACAGTCGTGCCATGCTTCTTCACTGGGGCAGAGCCGGGGCTCAGGTCCTTCCAGTGGGCGAAGTAGGTCTTGGTCTGGGGGTACACCACCAGCATCCTGGGGGAGAAGAAGAGTGAACATGTCAGTGAGCAATAAATGGAAACACACTGAGGTCACATTAGTGAGTGAGTGAGTGAGTGAGTGAGTGAGTGAGTGAGTGAGTGGTCATATTTACCTGCCCAGAGCATCAGTTCCGATGTCGCTGGCCTTGGGTCCAATTTTGGCCCAGAAGCCCCTGACAACTTCCTTGTCCTGTGCAGAGAGACTGGTCATCTTGGTCGTTTGGTTGCAGCTAAATGCACAGTGAGGGTTTTTATACATGGACAAGGGCAGGGTCACACCCGGTCACTTCCGAGATAGGCTCCATAAAATTGAACGGTTTCCAAATGATATGTTGCAGCTTGCACGAGATAAACATAAAACAAATTTATCGTGGTGGCTCTGCGGACCAGCCTATAGGCTCCTAATGTACCATGAACTAATTATTCTAGAAAAATGTTAATTGATTTAAATAATTGTCAAACACTTTAACTGGCCACAGAGCAACATGGACTCATGCAGGAGTTAAACTCTTGTTTCACATTCACAATACAGAAGAATTAACAGGAGTATACATTTATATACTTGTAAAATAACATTAACGTCCATGTTTTTTATTGTCGAATATCCTTTACCTTGACGTTGATTTTACAGATGTTTATCTCAGGACTGTCTGACTTTTTACTTTTTTGCAGTTAAAATATTTATATCATTTACAAAACATCAGGATATGCTATAAAATATACATGAATAGAATCTAACTTAGTCTAAGCTTTACTCAAATATAATTTAGAAAACAGATATAACATATGATAAATTTACTGTGCACACGGTGCAGTGTAAGAGCGTCACGAGAGAGATAGTGATTTAAAATCAAGGTTGTGCAATTATTTAATTCGGCTACAGCTGGCACCAATTTGATGACTCGGGTCGTTTGAGGTGACGTTTACTGTCCACACACACACACACACACACTGTGTTGTTGTGGTTTATCTAAACGAACCACGCGGGGCTGTTTCTGGAGGCGCAAGATAATGTTTTGGTGAATGCAGCAGCCTCACTGACAGCAGCACGACCAGTCGGTGTGGAGGAAGCTTTGGTTTTCACTGACTGTTATTTATTTATTTATTTATTTATTTATCTAGAAAGCGTGACGGTCCACAGATCCAAGCTTCAAATTCTGAAACCGTCACGATTACGCATTGCAGTTCGACTATTTAAGCTCAGTGCACCACAACTTGATTTATTTCCTGGTAAAGGGTTGATGCTAACCCACCATCAACAAATTTGTCTTAGCAAAGTTGGCAGGTAGTTTTTGATTTCCACCCTTTTGACAGTGACCCTTAATATAAAAAGGTAATTAAAAGGCAACAATTTAGGTGCGCTAAGCAAGTTTCCTACTGGATACGTAGCGTATGTAGTTTGCAGTAGGAAACTTGCTAAATATACAAATCTAATCTATATAAGCGCACATAAAAAAAACTCTTTAAGCTTATTTCAATAAATCTGTGCTCATCAGAAATCCACCTGGATTCAGAAGGACTTTGCATGGCCATGATAAAGACAGACTGAGCTCTCTGACGTTGGTACTGTTGGCACTAACCCAGTCAGCCTCAGAGCAGTGATTTGGCTACTGGCACAGTCCATGAAAGTACAGAACCACTCAGATAGGACCTGCAACCACTTCATCTGCGGACCAATTACAAGGTGTGTTCCCCAATCATGATACTGACATGTATAATGAGCCGAAATAGCTCAGTTGGGAGAGCGTTAGACTGAAGATCTAAAGGTCCCTGGTTCGATCCCGGGTTTCGGCAGGTAGGTTTTGGGCCACGGTGCAGCGAGTTTTCAAAGACGAGTTTAGTGGTTTGGTCTCTGGCTGCCCATATATGGTAGTGTCCAGCAACACACCTAGTGCCTTCTTGAAGCCAATAATGCAATAAATTTGCCCTTTTTAAAAAATGTAATAGACCAATAACGTAATAAAAGTCCTGAACCAATAACTTAATAATAGTTTATTACGTTATTGGCTCAGTTATTACTTTTGCAAAGTTTTTTTCTTTTACCAGCTTAATAACGTAATAAATTATACGTTATTAACCAAAAGTTATTACGTTATCGCTTCATTACATTTCAAAAAGGGCAAATTTATTACGTCATCGGCTGTTATTACATTATTGGCTTCAACATGCCTGGTAACACCTCCCTGCTCCATTGCTTTGTGCAAGTTGGACTGTGTGTGACTGTAACAAATAACTTAAAAATTTACAGTTGAATGTTTGAAACAAAGTTCAGACACACAACGTGCTGTGCTCAGTGAACGATGCTCAGACAGCATTTAGTGGGGTGTGGTTCACGATCCTTTAACAGCAAATTATTTTGTATAAATGAACAAAAATAAGCAAGCGTAGGATTTTCAACAATATTCAATTTACTGTCCAATCACTGTGCCCTGTGTGTCTCACCTGTTCCCTGAAACACCTCGCTCAGTTTCCACTACACTGTCACAGTCTGAGGTCACCTCACTGCTGACCACACACAAACCCACACAGTTGAACAAATATCAGAAATAATCCCCGGAAGTGTTTAATAGCTTGCTAATTTAAGAGGAGACACACTGCGTGGATTTATATGACAATGTTGGAGCGCCCTCTGCTGGACACAGACGTCTCTACAATTATCTCCAACCTTTTATTTTTTAATTACAAATGCTTCAGGTAACGCTGCAAACGATACTACAAAACAAGTTCACCCATTTCCCTTTCACTTTTGATTACATTAGAAAATAAAGAAATAATTAGCCTATAGTCTTGATAAACAAAAAAAGCAGTAATCTAACTGTAACGTGTAACGCAATGTAGAAATGTAGTGGAATAGAAAGTACAAGTATTTGCTTTTAGATGTAGTAGAGTAAAAAGTACAGACAACCAAATTTACTCAAGTAAAGTACAGATACATGCAAATATGGATGAAACACGAGGTATTTGTACTTCGTTACATTCCACTACTTATCCTCTGACCTGTTCTTAACAAAGATACATGAACTGCTGACATATGTTGTAAGTAGTGATGTATCTTACTTGTCCACGGGTGAGATCTAAAAATTGCATTTTATATTTTAAAAAACACAAAAAATGACAAAGCTGATCAAGAAATGTTATCAACTGCCTTTGTAATAGTATATTTTAAATTGTAGGAGACTTTATGGACAACCTGTATCTCTCTTAATATTGGGCCATCCAGGATGCTGAGGCAAACGCAGGATTTAAAATGTAGCCTATTTATTTATTTATTTATTTGTAGAGTGGGACAGTTTACAGTCACATCCTCTGCACACTACCAAAAAAACAACAACTGGGTTTTTATGGAATTGGGTCAATATTAGATTCACTACACGGTGGGCGAATTAAACCCAACATTTATTATATTTTCTTCAACATTTTGTTATGTTTACACATTTTGTTATTCGTATGCAACTTTTTGTTGTTTTTACCCAATAATTTACTGTTTATTCCTACATTTTGTTATTTTATGCAACATTTATTATTAATATCCAACATTTTATTATTTTAAAAAATCATTTTGTTGCTTTTAAGTCCATCTTGTTGGGTGAAACAACCCAACACAGTTAGTCCAGTATTTACTCAGTTCTGGGTGAAAACGACCCAGCGTTTTTTAGGGAGTAGTTTCTCTGAATCCACAACAACATAAAATCCTGGTGTCCAGAGGAAACATAAATTGAGTTTTAAAACAACATAAAAACAACAAGTAACATCGTGAGAGTTTAAGAAGAATTGATGAATTGTATGTGGTTTAATACTTGTACTTATACTTATGCAATTTCGTTGCACTTGTTGTAATGACAAATAAATTTCTATCTATACTCTAATACTTGTGGCGTAAGGCTTTACTTCATATCTTTGCCTTCAGCGCCCTCTGCTGGTGATGTGATATAGCGCTGGGTGGGAGGTGGAGCTGGAAGTGAAGCTGCTCTTCTGCTTTCATCGAGTGTCTGGCTGTCACCTCCTGAACTCAGAGATACTTTGGAAACTTTGTAAACTTCTGCAGAGTTCCTGCAAATAACTCATGTCTGACAGAGACCGTCATTTACTTGTTGTGTAAAAAATGATGCTCCACGTTCCCACTAAACAGCATACTAGTAGTAGTAGTAGTATTAACTCTGTATATATATAGTAATATTCGTTGTAATTGAGTTTACATATATACATAGAAATAGTTTTTATGGGAAATGCAAAGTCCATATCCATCATATGAAGGTGTCATTATAGACACAAATAAATCAAACTGACTTGTTGCCAAGTTTTTCATTTAAATCAAAGATTAAAAATATAATAAATGTTCTTCCTGTCCTCATGCGTTTATTATTATTATTATTATTATTATTATTATTATTATTATTATTATTATTATTTCCACAGACAACAGCTGCAAAACAATGTTGTTGATCTCAGCAATGTTTGTTATTTTGTTTGTTTCTTCTTCTTCTTTTTTACTTGAATAACTCATTTAATAAATATATGAGGACTAATCATCCTACGGTCACTGCAGCTTCTTGCTTATCTGTTTTTCTCACCCGTGGAACAAAGGAACTTCTCCAGAACCACATGGACCGCAGGGTGAAGTCGCTTGTGGGAACATGATTGACCGCAAGGGCGTTGTGGTAGAAAATCTGTGAAGACAAGATAATCACACAGAAGGTGCACGTGAAGTTTCCAGCTCCCCACTTACCCATCTAAATATACCACAAAAGATTTTCGTGTAAGAAAACCTGAAGATGAACCTGTCGGAGGAGGGTGTCCATCAAACACAGCAAATGAATGAAAGCAGAAAATATTTGAAAAAGAAATTATTGTATTTAGAACCAGGAGGACAATAATTCACGTTGGGTTTGTTGCTTATCTGCATCAGGACGTCCCACTGTCCTTTACAGGCATCATTTAAACCAGCGCTGGGTGAAAATAACAAAGCATTTTCTAAGGTCAATGAAATAAATTCTGTCCCAACATGAAAGTGGATTTTGTTTTCTGTTACGTACCTGCCACCTGCTGTGGTCTCGTTTTTACGCTTGAGTCAAATCTTTAAACTTTTGAAATCAAGAGAAAACTGCAGTTTAAATGTGTCCTGTGTAGTTAAATAAATGACACATTTGACAATTGCAATACACAAAAATACCTGTTTATATTGTCTATGGGGCGCCACACTCCTGAAACCATCTCATGTTTCATACACACACATTTAGAAAAACCCTCAATTAAGAATAAATAAAGTCAGAGTTACAAGAAAGAAAAAGACTCAAGTTTTGAGTCTTTTAACACAACAACAAAACAAACAAAGACAAACAAAGAATTCTAGAAACTTCTGGCACAGTCTGCAGCTTATCTCAAACATCTCATCTCCAGCCTATCACAGCTGCCTTCTCCTTTGGGGTGGGGGAGCTATGAGACAGTTAAATAGACTGGACTCGAGCTCAAGCACCATTCAGTCTTTTCTTTCAAGCCTGAACAACAATAAACTAGAGCCGCCATGGTTGAGTGGAGTGACAGTGAGCGCAGCATCATCGCCAGCATCTTCGCAGGTCTGGACTATGAAGACGTCGGCGCCAAGGCTCTGTGCAGGTATGGATCAGTGCGCTCTTTACGCACAGCCCCGAGAGAAATCCTCCATCCTCCTGTGGTTGCCAGCTCACCCACCTCCTCCGTGTCTCCCCTCCAGGTGTCTGATCGTGTACCCCTGGACTCAGAGGTACTTCGGCGGCTTCGGTAACCTCTACAACGCCAACGCCATCAAGATGAACCCGAGCATCTCATCTCACGGTGTCAAGATCCTGCACGGTCTGGACAGGGCCGTGAAGAACATGGACGACATCAAGAACACCTACTCCGAGCTGAGCGTCCTGCACTCCGAGAAGCTGCACGTCGACCCCGACAACTTCAAGGTAAAGTTTCAGCATCATGAGCCTGTAACTCCACTGAAAGAGGAAAACTGATGTGAACACTGATGCCACAGAAAACACAACTGAAGAGCAGAATGTAAACAACATGACGAATGCATTGACAATGTTAGTGTAAAAACTACAACCACACTAAAGGGAGTGTTTGTTGTCCTTCGTCCAGCTGCTGGCTGACTGCCTGACCATCGTCGTTGCTGCCAAGATGGGCACCAACTTCACCGCAGAGACTCAGGCCGCTCTGCAGAAGTTCCTGGCCGTGGTGGTGTCCGCTCTGGGAAGGCAGTACCACTAAAGCAGCACCTGGACACCACGAGGAGATCCAGCCACTGTTCACATGTGTCACATGTCTCTTCAATAAAAGCTTCAAAAGCAAAGTTTATTTGTTGTTTCTCTAATTTTGCACAGAGTCAGATGTTTGTATTGATGTATTCAGCCCAGTTTGGTGTGGGCTGAGAAGAGTGTGAGGGGAAATTACAAACCCAATTAAAAAACAGTCACAATACAAATGTCAAATGATCCAAACAACGACCTAAAGTGAGCCACAGAACCATTATAAACAGTCCATTAAAACAAAAGACTGTTTCGTGGTTGTCAACTTAGAGATAATGGTTTATTTTTCCGTGTGACACTTGAACCTTCACACCCTCGATTATCTGGGACCGCAGTTCACAACAAGATAAAACCTCGAAGCATCTTTGCATTTGATGTTGTTGCTGCTTTGTGATAAGTATTTGGACCAGGCAACCATCACGAGACCGTGGTCTGAGATCTGAATGAAGCTATTAGGAAATGACAAAGTGTCATTAAAGTTGTCAACAGTTTTTTTTACTTCAGAGCATCACATTTGTTTCACATTTCCTCCAGTACCAGGATGACTTTGAGCACCAGAGACGCTGCAGGTTTATTTCAGCACCACAGACAGCGCCACGTTCACCAGTGATTGATCTCATCAGGACAACTCCCCATTTATTACCAAGATAATTAATTCACTAATGAGGCTTGATAAAGATCCTGTGTGATGCTGAACAGTCAAACATTACGTCGGTTGTTGTTGAAGTACAGCAGGAAGTAGTAACAACCTGATCAGTACTGCAACACACATTTACAAAGCTGGAAACAAAAAGAAGAAGAAGAAAGAAAAAGAGAGGACATGTCCCTCAGCTTTAATTACACTGGAGCTGATAATGATACATTTATTTAAAAAATATATTTGTACAACTATGAGAGATTGGTGAATGTAAATATAATAAGTATTATTTTAGTATTTTATCCTTGTCTATTGAATTGATGTCAGTAAAATCCTGAACTGTGGAATGATTCAGTCCTCTCAGGCTGACGTATACCTCAGACTGAAGAGTGTTGAAATGAACACATCACATTTGAATAGTAGCATTCAGATGTCTACATATATCCTGCACATGACATGCAGGCTGTTTAATAAACCAACCAGAATGAATTCAGTGTTTTAGTTCAGGTGAAAAGTTCAAGCAGCAGATTTGAAGCTGTTCAACAGCAGTGTGCATATTTTTAACACGACCACTTCCCCTTCAGTTTGATTTCCCACAGGAAGTATATGTTGTGTTATTCCAGTGAATCAAACTGTTTCTTCATATTAGTCAAAAAACACACATGCAACTATCTGTTGCTCTGTTTTGGAGTGTTTAAAAAACTGTTGGTTTTTGATATGTTTGTAAATCAACACACAAATGAAGCCAAAAGAAGCAGAAAACAGTTGTTGTTGTTTTGTTGCATTCTTGCTTTTATTAGATCAGATGCAGAGTAAGCTCATGCACGTTTCTCTTCTTCTCCTGCTGTTTATCGGTATTTCTCAGCCAGGGCCAGAGCCAAAGCAGCCAGGAACTTGTCCATAGAGACATGGACCTCAGGGGTGAAGTCATCAGGGAACATGGTGGCCATGACCACAAGGATGACATGGGAGAGGACCTGCACAAACAAGACCAGCACACATATGTTATGAAGGGAGATGTGACCTCCTCACCTCCTCCCTGGCTGCTCATCCCATATCTCAGTGTTCCCATGTTACATGTATGACCTGCACTTGACAGATGAGTGGTAAACTGACCAGCACAGCACAGTTACGGTAAAGACAAACAGACACTACAGTTACGGGTCTGAAAACGTCTCTGGGACCAGAGTTTGAGAGACACTTGACATCAGTCACAGGCTCAGTACCTTGAAGTTAGCAGGGTCCACACGCAGAGTGAAGGCATGCAGCTCACTGAGGCTCAGGAGACCAGCGGTCAGGTTGTCGATCTTGGTAATAGCATCAGCAACTCCATTCATGACAGTGATTCCATGCTTCTTCACCAAGGGAGAGCTGGGGCTCAGGTCCTTCCAGTGGGCGAAGTAGGTCTTGGTCTGGGGGTACACCACCAGCAGCCTGGGTGAAAATGGAAGTCAACAAGTGAGTGAGTAGTAAATGGAAACACACTGAAGTCACATCAGTGAGTGTGTGTGGTCATATTTACCTGGACAGAGCCTCACTTCCGATGTCGTTGGCCTTGGGACCCACGACAGCCCAGAAGGCCTTGACATTTTCCTTGTCCTTAGCAGAGAGACTGGTCATCTTGTCGCTGTTTGATGCTGAATGCTGTGATCAGCCCAGACTGTCAAGGTTTTATGTCTGAGGCAGAGGACGGGCACACCCAGCACCACCCCCAAAATATAGGTGGAGTCAGGTGATCCAAGTGATAAGCACAAACATCTCCCTCAGTGTCTCTGGGGCTGCTTTGAACTACAGCACTCTATCTGAGAGTCATTATCATGCACATTGTTTGTATTCAAATTGTTGGAAAAATAAATGAAAGTAAATCACCATGTAATCCATAAAGGATGAGATGTTGGGGAAACTGGTCCTATCCCTTTTAGCAATGATTCCTGATCATAGAGCTGATGTTACAGCCTGACTGCAGTTATTATTCAGGAAAAATTCAAACATACAGACAGATCTCACTCAAACTGCTTCAAAATCTTGGCTCTGAAACTAAATCATATTACTTGATTTGATTATCAGCTGGAAACCATCCAACATGATGAGTGAATTCATTTTCTGTCCTTGCTGCCAACACGTTTCAACAGCTTATCTGCTCCTCTGCACTCCAGCTGTGAGGGTGGATCCACACATGAGAAGAGACAGATAAGTTATTTCTGGTGTAGTTCAGCTGATATCTGTTGTTAACTTGCTGACTTACATGACTGGGGAAGTGTAGCTTAATCAGAGGTCAAGTGTCACAGTGTTAATAGTCATTAGGTCTCTTCACCTGGTACTTAAAACAGAAAGCTACATTTTCAAGTGCGTAAGACATTTAATCTGATATTTACACAAACAAATGTCCCACAAATGTTTGACAACTTGTTATGTTAAGGCAAAAAGTTTTGTTTTTTTACATATATTGTAAAAAGGTACAAAGATTTTTAAGAATTGTTTTTATGTAATTAGTTTTTTACTCAATGAACTTGTTAATTCTTTGTGTTCACTTGACAATTAAAATAACGTTATAAAAACAAGATCAGCAGTGCTCTGTTAACACTAAATATTTTGCTGTATTTACATAAAACAACCATTTAAACACATTTTCTGGAACATAGGACTTAATAAATCCATTTGATGTATGCATGTATGTATTTAATTAATACTTCTATTAATTTATTTTACTGTGATCTATAAACTTCTGCTGAACTCAAATTTCCTCAGATTCTGTGTGACTCTGTTCATCTGTGAACTCAAGATATTTTGGACTGAACTAAAAGTTTCCAATAAACTTCTGAATTTATGTGCAAACTGGGATTTACTCAGTAATGTAAAAAAAAGGACTGAACCCTCAGAGGGACAGTCAGTAAACACTAGAGCTCTGTCTGTCTGTCTGTCTGTCTGGGGTTGGGTGGCAGGCATCCAGTAAAATGTTACATTGTCCCAAACATAGTTCATAACATCACAGCTGTGATGCAAACTGGTGGCAGTGTTATCTCCTGGACTCCTCCCAAAGAGAAGCAGCTGTGTGTGAGATTGTGACCTGTGCACACTTCGATAATTTCATTGTTGTCAGTACACATGGGGTCAAAAAAACTGTGGAGTCATTTCACTGGAAGTATGAGTCATTTGAGGAGAAACCTGCTCATGGTTTGTTTTTACTGCTTGATTGGTGTGAAGCAGCAGTTCAGACAACGCTTTGCTTTTCCTCTTCATCCTGTAGCTTCACTGTTTTAATCCAAACCTGCCTCTGTGGCCAAAACAAAACGGACAGCTGATGATTCAATCTGAATATTTTGCTGAAAAGTTTCAAGTATATTTGCATGTCTGCTCTTGTGGGCGTATCATCATATCACCATCAGGCCATGATGCAGCAAATCTCCCATTTATCCACAAAGAGGAAGATTTTTTTTTATTAGATTTTACTTTTTTAAAATTTCAATAACTTGCACATTGGGTATTTATTATTTTTCTTGTTGTTTAGTCGTATGCTCTCTACTCTACATGTTCCTTATATGATACTATATTTGATCTATTTGTTACTTATTGTTTCTGTGCCTTCAGTGCTGGTTCTTGTGGGTTGTCTGTGTATTAACAAAGTATTTTCCTGTAAAAGATCAATAAAATCACTATTTTCATTATTTTATTATGTGTGTTTTGCTTCAAACATTAAAATTATGTCAGAATCAACAGTAACATTTGTGATTAAATATACTTTTAGAACAGGAGACTTTCATGTAAATCAACCTTCAGTCACTTTGTGGCAACATTGTAGCAACAAACTCACATTCCTATTGTTGTTAAGTTGTTATTAAATATAATGTTGTCTACACCTGCTGCAGTGATGATCCCACAGTGTTCTAGTTTATCTTTACATCAGTGCTGAAAGTTTCCTTCACTGTTTGTGTTGGGACGCCCTCTAGTGGACATTCTCCAACATGCCAACTATTAAAAACTGGATTTAGTGTTGTGGACTCTGTAATTGCAGCACAAATATTGCATCCAGAAGAGGAAATAAATATGTCAGTGGTTTGTGCACTCACATGCAAACAAAACCAATCCTGAATAACTGCAATAGAAACATGTGGTCAACATTTATTAATTCTTTGTTTTCCAAAATGCACAAATTAGAAGAGGAGACACACGATCTAGAATTTGACATAAACCATCATAAAACTACAGAGCTGTGCGGTTACATAAAGTAGGTGTGAGCTTAAAAATTCTAAATGTATAAAAAGATAGATAAATAAAAAAAAAAGAAAGTATAAAAATCTTATTGCTCAAAAGTGACTATGAAAATTGTGAAAACCTTTTTAAAAAGCAATAGAAATTTTGACATCATTAGCCTCTGCACGTTTGTTCAAGGACGTAGATTTTAGGCGTAATAATTACTAGTTCATATTGACATATATTATTTTAAAATTCCTATCTTACATGGCGCATCCTTTTTAAAGACCCAAACTACTCACTTTCTAACTCCCTGACAAATCCTACTGGCTTCACCAGTGCTTTCGGTCATTTCTCACCACAGTCCTATGAGTACACAACAATACAAACATAGATACTCTCTAATCTGTCCTGACAACCCTCCACAATACCTTCATGTATAAAAATACTGAGAGCATAGTACCATAGCTTTCAGAGAATAACAGCAACCTCTCCTCCTTCACACCGCTACCAGGCCTGTGTTGATATCACCACAGTGTCACACAGTTGATGGAGGAGGAAACATCTTTGGATTTAATTTGGGAAATGTGGTCAACACAGAAAATAAGGTTTGGCTTCTGAAGGTGTAATAAGTGAACCGTTGCCTGGGAAATAAAACCATGATCCTAGGTCCTGAATTTAAAAAAATCAATATCAAAAATACTCTAGAGTAAATAAATCTTGTGTATAAATATTGATACATTGTTGAAGTGGTGTCTTCTCTGTAGCACCAGTGATGCAAGGACACTTATCCATGAGAGGGGTGGCTTTTGTTTTCCAGATGACCGACACAAAGATGCTACCATGTAACAGCTATAGCACAGGTTACAATGAAAACTCCATAAGCAACAGATACTGGACTCTGACACAGTGCTGACAGCTGCATTACTGCAACAGGAGACACACACACACACAGGCAGGAAACCTTCTCAGATTGTACCACACTTGAAATCCAACGATTTTAAAAAAAAGACCACTGTGTACAAAAAGTAATGGATTACACCGGTGCAGGATAATTATCTGCACATTACAATGTATTTAAATTATTCAGGGTGAAAACAAACACACGCAAACAAAGTCGATGTTTTTCTGAATTACATGGATGAAGAAACATCTGTGGAGTAGCTGTGGAGCTGCAGGAGGATTGTGGTTTATTTTGGTTCACCAGCAGGAGGAGAGGAACCCAGGAGAGGAGACTTCGGTGAAACCTGGAGCAAAGAAAGAAAAACTATTATGGTTAGAAAGTTGATATCTCAGTCTTGAGTGGTCGTGGGTTTTGGGGGGTAGATAACAAACAAATAAACATCCAAGAATAATCACAGCGAATACAAGAAAATCTCCAATTCTTGAACTACACGGCACTGAGACACACTCTGCTCGTTTCATCAGCCTCGTGCATTAGCCGATGGAGGTGTGTGTTAAATACTCACAGGGGACGGAGGCTTCGCGAAGTTGAGGTGAGCGTACAGAAGCACAGCGATGTCGTTCTGACTGGCCTCCAGGGCGATGGACAGAGCAGTGCTGCCATCCTGTTTAACACAACGTGCAGGTGAGGTGGTGGGTGTGGGTGCGATGTGTCTTAACGAGAAACTGACCAATAAGCACTTACATTATCTGTGAGCGTGGCATCACAGCCCGGCACAGACAGTAGCTGACGCACAATGTCCACGTGACCGTGTTCACAGGCGCACATGAGCGCCGTGGAGCCATCGTCATCGCGGATGTTGACTTGCGCCCCACAGGACAGGAGCGCCCGCACCATATCCCCG
The DNA here is from genome assembly GCA_900323345.1 of Pseudochromis fuscus. NCBI lineage: Eukaryota > Metazoa > Chordata > Actinopteri > Pseudochromidae > Pseudochromis > Pseudochromis fuscus. The sequence goes on along the minus strand of OOFC01029061.1, from coordinate 21,521 downwards.
CGACCATGACTGACCGCCAGCATCAGCGCCGTCTGACCGGCCTACAAACACACAAAACGTGGAGACGGATTAGTGAGCAGAGTTCTCGTAGAAGGAAAGTAAAAAAAACATTTCTATTTTATGATGAGTGTTTTTGAGAGAGCAGCAGGTCAGGCTGTGATGTGGAGAGTTGCAGTACTGGGTAATGAGCAGTAGAGGGCACACCTGGCTGGCCTTGGCGTTGACGTCCCCGCTGCGCAGCAGCTGCAGGACAGTTTGAAGGTCACTGTCGGAGTGGAAAGCAGCCAGAGCCGTCAGCATGATGGCCGTGTAGCCTGCCTTGTTCTGCTTGTCAGCGTTACACAGGCCTGTCAGGTGTAACCAGGACAATCAGTGTGACAGGTGATCCAACAGCAGCACAAACAATGACAGGGACGTGACACTGATTGAAATAGGAAAGGACACAGCAGACAAATCCATCCACAATGATAAAAAATAAAATCACTGGTTAATAATTTAATTTTTGCTTAATTGTGCTGATTTACTTACAGCTGTCACGTCTGAAATTAATATTAAAATGTAGGATCTAGTTCCACAGAAAACATCTGACTCTAAAATCTGATGATTGGTTCATGTGATTTTAAAAGTTATCGATCTTCACTCTTAATACTCTCTTTTCAGACACTTCAGATTTTCTGTCTCTGAATGCACACCCAGCTCACCAGTGTCGAGCAGAAGTTTCACCACAGGGAAGTTGGAGTGGGAGACAGTGTAGTGAAGTGCTGTGTTCCCGTTGCCATCTGCCATGTTGATCACAAACTCCAGCAGCTGAGGAGAGACGGAGGCGAACGTGTCCATGTAGGCCTTGACAACCGCCGTGTTGGCTGTTTTGTGACAGGACACACGCAGCCACTCCTGCAGCACCGTGGTGTAGGCCGCCCTCTGAGGTCAGACACAGTGAGGACGATTAGAGCAAATAAACACTTCACAGACTGCTGGACTAAATGCAAGAGGTGAACACAGTGACCACGATGAGTGTAGCAACATCAAAAGCTAAAACCTAAATCCTCTGTTTCTAAGACCTTGGATCTCCTAACAGGAAGTACTGCTGCAGAGTGGATTATCCAGGTTAAATAAAGTGAATTAGATTCAGCACGTACTGCTCCTTGCTGGCTGAAGGCGTTGGCTTCTCCCAGAGCTTTCTGCAGGACGTGCAGAGCTGCAATCAGGCTGTCGCTCAGCTCCAGTCTGTGACAGACAACAACAATTCATGGAGTGGTGCTCACACATTGCTGATAGCCTGCCTGTAAACTCTGTGGATGTTTACCTGACTTGTTTGGAGGATGCTGTGTCGTTTGCAGTACTCTCAGCTGCTGATTGGCTGGACGGGACGGATGTTTCTGACGGCTGCTCTGTGACCTCAGTGGTTGCAGTGACACACAGTGATGAAGGACAGGGAGGTGAGGAGCTTTGCTCAGGAGTGGATTCAGTGCTAGGTGATGTTGAGGTGATCTCCTGCTTTTCTACTGATTGGTCGACAGTCTCTTTAGAGGCAGAATCATTGGCTGGACATGAGGGAGGTGCGGTGGCGTCTGATGCTGGTGGCTGTGAGGCACATTGTTGCACAGCGGTGTCTGCGGCTGGTGACGGGGGAGCTCTGTCTGACAGTCCTGTGTCTGCAGCTGCAGACTGGCTGGGACTCTGCTGCGAGTCTGGAATGACAGCTGGTAGTTTCACGGCAGGTTGCTGAGGTACGCTGGTGCTTCCTGGCAGCTGGGAAGCCTTGTTGTGGGTTATCTGCTGGTGCTGGACTGTGGACTCTGGGAGCTTTTCTCTGGCTTCATGATATTCACTGGAGTCACTGCCCTCATCTGAGCTGTCGCTGCTGCTCTCCTCTGACGACGTGGACTCGTAGCTGTGAGACAAGAGACAACTCAGTGGATTTACACCTAAATATGGCTGATTGGTGGTCTGCAGTGACGAACACTCACCCTCCATTGACTCCTATGAACTGCAGGTTTTTCTTTGTGGAGGGAGATCCTGGTTCACCTTCTGCTTTCCGTTTCATGATGGATCTCAGAGAGGACTGAGGAGATGAGGCTAGAGAAGAAACCAGGGATCATACATACAGCAGGAACCTAATGTGGTTGTAAAAAGTCAGCACAATGCACAAGACATTCAGTCCATGTACCTGGCTTGGATTCCTGTGACTGGACGGGCTCGCTGGCTGTTTGTGGGTGCGTTTCTTCTTCTGCAGAAAGCACCAGACCAATCTGACTCCCAGATGCTACAGCGATGGCAGGATTAGGGACAGGCACCGAGGTGGACAACCCGCTCTTCAGGACGTCACGTACCTGCTTGGAGCTGACTGCAATCGGCAACTCAACCGGAGCATCTGAGAGACAGAACAAACACCTTTCAACCACATCTAAAGAAATATCTTGTGCACCTCAAAATACTGACTGTTGAGGTAAAACTAATCAAGTGTTAACTTGTTGCTACTTCACCACCAACTGATACCAGACCTTCGGTTTGTCCTCGGCTGTGGACCTCCACGACTTCAGCCGCTGGTTGAGGGGAGGGGGAGCTGCAGGTCTCTGCTCGGAGCAGCGTGCCCACCTCCACCACGGTCGGCTGCTCCAGTGTGTAGACCTGGATTCCTACAGTTCTCTGCTCCTTGTGTTGAGGCTGCTGTGTGAAGCTGACCAGAGTGTGCAGGCTGCAGCCCTGTGGCTCCTGCCAGCCCATGCTGGTCGCCATGACGGGATGCTCTGCCTGAGGGACCTTCTGTACTTCTGTAACTTGCTGCTGTGCAGACTGTAGCTCCTGCATCGTCCTCTTTAGTTCGCCCTCAAGCTGACCCACTTGATTTTTCAGAGCCTCTGTCTCTGGCAACAGCCCCAGATCCTTCTCCCGAACCCAGACTCCCACATGGCGACTGCCTTTCGAGTCCTCTGGTCCCACTCCGATAGTGCGCACTTCCCGCTTTGCATCTGGTCGCGCTCCGCCCACAATCACTGTGTCCTCGATCTCACACCCCGAGTCTTGCTTTGAGCCCTCGGGCGTGGCGGGAGACAGTGGCTCTGCAGGCTTGTTGCTGCTCTTAGCCCCAGTGCTCGCCTCTTCTTCGGGGATGTCGATGTAGAGCTCCCCCCGTGGACGACCTCGGTTAAAACCTAGAGTGTGGCCCAGGAACTTCTGGCTCTTCAGCTGGACGCTGAGCTGCCGTTTCTCCTCCTGCAGCACAGAGATCTTCACTTGGAGCACAGGGATGGTCTTCACCTGCTCCTCCAGCTCCCTTATCTTCCTGAGGGCGGCAGCCATCTGCTCCCTGACATGCTGCAGGTGGGCTGGTGTTGGAGTCACTGGGGTGGACAGACCAGAGCTCATGGGGGTGAACGATCCACCTCCACCCTGTGCCCGGTTGAAGCTGTGTGCACTGCTTATGGAGGTGTTAGAGCCTGCGACACTGCTGTGCATGCTGCCCAGGTTGGAGAATCTCCGGCCCTCTTTCTCCTCTTCCAACTTCCTGCGAGCATCCAACAGGGTCTTCTCGACCCGGGCAGTACTAAAGCTGGGCCTCTGCGATGTGTGGTAGCCCGGGGCACAGTAGGAGAAGGAGGAATGTCGGCTGTCCATGCTGGCGTTGGAGCACAGAGACTCTGTGGAGGTCCACCAGGAGCCAGCATAGCCGTAACCACGGGGCAGGGAGCCATAGCGCGGCCGGCGCTGGATAGGCACCTTCTTGATGGTGTTCCCCTTCTCTATGTCATTTACATATTTGAGGAAGTCCAGGTCCAGACGGTAGCCATAGGGGGTCTCTACAGAGTAGGGCGCCTCCTGCTCTTTGGCGTGCAGGGAAGGGGGAGCAGGCGGGTTGAGTTTCCCTGCGAGGGAAGGAAATCAACTTTAAACAAACGGAAATCTGCGTCTAATCTTGGGCTCAGACGAGAGAAACAGCATCAGCTCTGAGCTGCTGTGTGTTTATGTGCGGACTCTGAAACAATCGCCAAATTAGGTACAAAGTGGAATAGTGCACTTCACTGTAACCACACCTTGTAAGAGTTGTGTGTGTATATTACACAGCATTACTATTAAATTACAAGCAAGTTGTGTGACAGCTCAGATCCTAACAAAACTAATTATCTTAACCCTTTGTTGACTCATATTAGTAGAAAATAAACAAAGGCTGCACCTGGGAATCCAGGGTCCATGTGCAGCACCTGGGCCATCATGAGCTGGTGGCTGCTTGTCAAACAGTCACACACAAACTCTCACCTGTGGGGAAACACACACACACACATGTTGAAATTATAAATGAGTATACACAATGTTTTTTAACCTGTTGAGAGGTTTGATTTCCAGAAAGTTGAGTTATTTTTGACCGTACTGTTCCCTCTGTGTAATGGTCAGAAATAGTTTCACTGTTTCTTTCACTACGTCATCCTCCTGCCTCTGTCCCTAATTTTATCCCTTCATTTTTTTTCACTGGGTCGCAGTGGATTGTGTATTTGTTTCTGCTCGCAGCGTTCGGAGCAGAGGAGTTACAGGGGAAAGTTTCCTGGCAGCTTATTCCAGGACAGAGATTTGCCAGTTGCAGCCTTATTAGGAATCATCTGTGCGCAGTAACCTCGCCTCTCAATTTAGGGTTTACAGACACTCTCTCCTCTTCCTCTCCCCCTCACTTTGTCCTCCACCTCCAGTTTCTTCTCTATTTGTCCTTTCTTTCTGCTTTCCTGCTCCTTTCTCCCCCTCTGTACATCAGCTGACGATCAGGAGGTTTCAGACGCTCACTTTCTCTCTTTCCCTGCTCGCACAGAAAACAGCAGGTTGATAAAAACTTACTTCAATGTATTTTTCATTATTAAAGGTAATGCATTTTGACGGCTTATAAACAAAGGATTGGGCATTTTTCTCCCACAGAGAGCAACACACTGCGAGCAACAAGCCGCTGATGCCAATGCCTCAGAGTTTGTCTGCTTGGAAAAGATTAACTTTCTAGGTCATCACTTTGTGGGAACTGGGGATGTAATGTTTAAGCCGTCCACAGCATTAGCAAGTTGAACATCGTTATATTACTGTGGCTTTAAGGAGCTGAGATCAGAAGTTTGAACTTTGTTTGGCATACTCAATTTGTCTCAGTTTAAGGCTATTTTTTTTGTTGCTTTTCTGAGTTGCTCTTCTCTAAGTTGAGCCATTTCTCTCCCTCTCTCCAGATCTTGTGACCCGAGTCAGTGCTTGCTCGTTTGTGAAAAGTAGGACACTTGGAAACACTGACTAAACTGACTCGGTATTTTTGAAGTGCTGTAGTCAGTTCAATTTCTCGGTGCGATTCCCGTTATCTGTACCCTTTCATCACCCCCTCATACCAAGACCGCCACACACTTTGGAGCCGTGGAAATACTGCATGCATGCAGCACAGTTTCACCACTGAGCACAGTCTACAACACTCATCACCCCAGGATGGTGAGAAACTGGTGAATTTAACTGGACAGATGGGTATCATTAGGATTTTTATGAATCCGATTCTCATTGTGGTTCTGCTTATTGATTCTGGTTCCTAATGATTCCTTATTTCGATTCCAAAAACAAAAAAACAGGAAGCCAAATGTATATTTAACATATTAATTTCCCAGACGTGTTGCATTTTCCACGTTGGCCGCTCTCTCTACTAAAATGAATCCTTTTTTTTTTGTTTGTTTTTTTAACATTACCCCTTTTCCACCGAACAAGAACAGGTGCTAGTTCTGGGCTGGTGCTAGTCCTGGTGGTTAGTTGGTTCAGATCCCATTTCTCCTATGAACCGGTTTGCTTTTCCACTGACAAGGAACCAAGTTGGGGCCACGTCACGTAAAAGGTCAGTACGTCACTGCATAGGTAGCCGGTTCACAACAACCGCTGTTAACAAACTACTGTTACCCTGTTACTATCAGTCCATGAAAAAAAAAAGGTTTTTTTCAGCAGATATTCTCGTTACAACATGATTGAGTTAACAGTGGAAAAGGGGAAACTTTCGACCGCTTTCCCCGGTCCATTTCCTGTTGCCATGCGGCATCACGTGACGTGTTAGATACGTAGCAGACAGGTCCTGGCAGATATCTAAAGTCTGTTTGCAGCCGTTGTGTAAAATGAGCGCATCTAGGAACCGATAAGCGGAACTGAAATTATTATTTTTTTATGGATACCCAGTAATCACTAAATTTAATTCGGTTCCTACTTGGAACCGAATTTTGGTACCCAACCCTATATATGCTCCAGTGATCATCAACTTATTTTAATCACCAACTTTTGGTACCTGGCAACCTGGTCTTTTATTCTGTGCCATTAAAATACCAGGAACAAAAGTTGAGCTGTTACACTAATAAATACTAATGGCCTCTGTTTTGTGTGTAAGATAAAATACCTCTGTTGAGGTCTCCTGGTGATGGAGTGACTGGTTCAAACAATGTCTGGTTTTCTGGTTCAACTTCAGTCACCAGATCCTCAACAGTGTCAGCTGAAGCCTCTTGGTTTTGGTCAGTTTGAGCCCAGCTTCCTCGACTGAGACACACCAGAGAGCCTCCTGCCAGGATGATACTGAGGGCGACGACAACTGTGGTGCAGATAAGCTGACAGAAAACACACATACAGCATGTGAACATTTATATAATTCTTAATTGTGCTGAAAACAGGAGGATGATTTCCACTAGCGCTGCTACCTGTGGTTTGCCGTAGAAGAAAGATGCATCGATCGTGTCTGACATTTTTTCTCCAGAAATGAGCAAAGCACCAGTTACTACAGCTGGAATCCTGTTGAGAAATGTACAACAAACACCATTAAAATGTGAAACAAAAACCAGTTGAACAGCACCAGACTGGACATAACAAACTAGCTTGGTTTCTTTTCTGTGTTCAGTCATCTTACAGTGACTCACCCCCAGCCTGCAATAACCAACCAGCCTACTTTCAGATCCTCAAACCTCTTCAGCAGCACAATCGAGAGGGCGATTAAACCTGAAATGAACAAAACATGCATCACTAAATCACCAATCAAACTCCGTGCGTCAGAGCTTCGTGGAGTTCAGTGTGATATTAGTGTGCGTGGGTGGTGGGGTGCGTACCTGGCCACATATAAGTGCTGTAGAGGGAGGTACATAATAATGTGAAAGTCAGGACCTGCAGGATGAAACTGTCTTCTTTCACCACAAAGTTCCACAGAATCATCCCAATGCAAGTTAGAAACTAGAAACCACAACAATACAAAGAATGAACTCATGTGAAGTTATGTACAGTAAAATAAATACATTCTGGGAGGATGTGTTTGTACACTAACCTGTGCCAAGAAGAGGTGAACTGTAAAAAGATGAGGTAGCCTCTTGAATTTTTTACTTAAAAACATAACAGCAATAGTCCACACCTATCAGGGGAAACACATAAATGTTCAATGACACAAAGGTTTTAGTAAAGACCGTGAACAGAACTGGAAAAAAAAAGGTCTGTTATTTGTGTATTTCTTAGCAAAGTAATTGGTAAGTTATTCAGGACATAGTGTAATTTAAAAAGAGGCAGCAGTGAAGAGAAAATACAGTGTGAAATACTGCAGGACAGAAAGATAACATCACAAGGTTTTCACTTCATACCAGCGAGTTTCAAGTTCCTTAAAATATCAGAAGAAAGCAATAAAGAGGAAGATGGTGTGTCAGTGAGTAAAACATCTGTTCAACCTTACATCCTCTAAATGTCTCAGAGTTTTAACGTTGGTCTACCACAGTGTAAAAACATCCAACAAGAAGATATGTAGTTGTATGTTATCTAAAGGATACAACAACATCAGATAAACAGGGGATGCTGTCAGTTCTCAACAGACTATTCATGTTATAAAGTACATTGGACTTCACTTTAAGTTCAATTTCCTCACACTGAGACAGAGCAAAATACAAGAAGTAGCTCTTAAAATGCCAGTTTCGATATCAATGCCACAGTGAAGTGTCTTGTTGTGACTCACCAGTGCGACGAGGCTCACGATGCTTATGTTAAAACTGACATTCTGCAGTGAATTCATTAAAAGCTGAGGATCCGTCCAGTGGAGCGTGAGCAACCAGGCCGACACGTACATTATGGGAGCTGAGAGGAAAGTGCTGATCACCATCCCAGAGGTTACCTGTCACCAATCAGAATTTAACAACAACAAAAAAACAAAACAAGAAGAGTGAGTAAAAAGAGAAAAAGTTAGTAACTGTATGATTCATTGTAAACAACTCACCACTTCCAGCTCTGCGTTATAATAAACAGCGTAGATGGCCACGCTCGGCGCTGTGGGAAACACTCCGTAGAGAAAGGCGTAATCGGAGAGACTGGAGTGGTTTGAAGGGCTGGTGTTGCTGTTGTCCAGCAGATCCACCATGTCCTTACAGATCAGCGGCATCAGCAACCTGAAAGTCAAATTCAGATTGAAGTGATGTAACATGTTTTATCAAGGGTTAGTTAACACAAATACAATACTTACTGCTTGAGGCTTGTTTCCCAATATGAAAACTTTAGTATCAGGAAAAACAATGTTACTACTTTACTGCTACTTTATACTACCACTCCATTGTTTTTCAGAGAAAAACAGTAGTTTGTACTCCACAAAATTTTCACGCATAAAATATTTAACTGATTAAAAGATGCGGTCTTTACATTAAATAAATACCCAGCATTAATAAAATATTCTTTCCTCTATCACTGATGGCTGAAAATTGACAGTGAACATGCAGTAAGGTGTGGGACTACTTCTCCAAAGATGTTCATGTAGTTTGTCTGTGCACTATAATAGTGTAAAATACTCTAATAGTCAGTTAATAAGTTATTTATTTAAGGAAGCAGCCTCTGTATGCATTTGCAGCATCGTATCTGTGCACAATCCACAAAGAAAATTATGTTGCTGCTTAAAAATTCACTATGAGCTCCATATCTGAACATTTTCTGCACTAAAATCTCTCTCATAAATTTCACAGCAGTTGGGTTCAATGACATACAGTAGCTATTATCAGTTTACACACTCCTGAAATGTCCTAATGTGTCATCCATTTGGTAACGTCCTGTGGTCTGAGTCATCCAAACCATCAGCACAAAACAACATGTTGGGAGCACCTTAACCTATTGATGCTGCAGCCTGTCTCATTATCATAATGCAGGATTGACTGATAACACACAAGCCCTCTCATGACCAGGAACTTAATGATTTCCACTCACAGTTTTGCTGTAATGAGTAATATCAGCGTCACGACTGTGGATCTGGTGAGTTTCCTCAGCTGGCCCACCATGGACAGACCCAAATAGAACAGAGCCGCTCCTCCAAAAGAGTTAGCCAAGCCATCCACGAACTCCGCCATGAAGGCAGGAACCGTCTGGTTCAGGACAAAGTGGGCGATGACACCAATGATGACCATAAACACAATGGGGTTTTTCAGGACCTGTAATAGTACGATTCCCACGATCAGGAGTTTGCTCTGCTGGTGGTTCTCCTGATCCTTCCACTTCTGGATCTCGCAGAAGGCGAAGCCGATGGGGTTCAACAGTATCAGGGACACAGGCGCAACTAGGTAGATGTACTGGAGGTACTCTGGATGTGTGCTCTGGTACAGGGCAGCAACTGTGGATAAATATGAAGACAATTGGCTCAGGAAAAGATGCCAAAATATTAACAAAGGAAACCTGGCAAATCAGACATCCTCATGTGAAATTTAGAAACTAGAACTTTTTTCTTTTTTCCACATGAGGGCTTAACATCGTGTAAAATTTTGCCTGCATTTATCACTAAAAGGTTGTGAAAAACAAAGCTGGAGGAAAACATACACCATGCTTATTTATCCATATTTGGTGGAGAAAGGTCCAGAAGTCATCCTTTCAAAGTAAAATAAGCTTGAACATACTGACATTGTGCAAAACTGTTCATGACTACAATGTAAATACAGAACTAATACCACATACAAACATCCCTTTGCAAATGTTTACATTTAGAAACGTCTCTACATTTTTCTCTCTCTTTCTCAGAGCAGAACAATAGCTCAAATATGAAAGATTCTGAGTATAGACCAATTTCTTATTTGAAGTTTACATACTACTTAGTTATTCAATCAGGTCTAAAAAGATATTCTCAATTTAAGTACCTCTAAAAGAAATGTATAAAGTATGAATGCATAGCTACAGGCAGCTTGCCAACAGTTTCGGTGACATTTACAAGCACACACCTAATCCCCAGCTACAGATGTGTTTATACTTTATGCAAATCCTTGTGTGTGAGAGCACAAAATAATAAATCCCACACCCCTCTGCTTTAGGAACATTTTGTATTTACATTAACTTGTTGATTAAGGAGGGTAAAGGCAGTAATGTCAAAATCTGTTTGCAAACTTAATGTCGCAAATGGATAATTATACTTTAGGTTTGGCAGCATGATTACAACATGCAGCACTGGATGAAAGACAGTGTGGGTGGCAGGATAAAAAGCTTTACACTCACCTATAGGATATCCAAGAGCAAAGTCATTGCTTTGGGTTGCAAATATAGAGAACAGCCCAGCTTTACTGAAGCGACTGGCTGGACTGGCAACTATCAGCGTGAGGATGCAGACGAGGCAGAAGACGGACACTTTGGCGATGAGGATGCTCCAGAGGAAAGGCCAGATGACATTTCCAAAGTCCAGCTGCACCATGTTCTTGAAGAGCAGCGCTGGGAGGGCAAACTTGGACACAAAGTTCCCCAGTCCTTTGGCCTGGTTGGAGGTGATGATGTTGGCCCTCCCTGCGATGTAGCCACACAGTATTATCCCAAAGCACTCCAGGAGGGCTGGGAAGAGCTTGTCTATGGACATGGTTGCGGAGGAGAGAGCAGACGGGTCCAGGTCTTCCTGTTGGTCCACATATGAGAAGTTGAAGCTGCTGCTGGTTCTGCCTGCAGCCCCCATCATGATGATCCTCCCTCTGGTGTCAGCTGTCAGACCTGGTTTGTGGTCATGTTAATGATGTCCGGCGCTAAAAAAAAATAAAAAAAAAGCGGAAGACAACAGGGGACTTGTATTAGTTAGCTGTTAAAATGGCAGGTCCAAAGGTAATCTGATTACATAAGCTGCGCTAATTACGTTAGTTGCCCTAAATAACATTACATGATTAAAATGACTCCTTTTAGACAAACACAAATCGCAATCACAATCACAGCCACTTTAATAAATGACTTATGCAACTTATTGGACTCACCTCTGTGGCAGCAGCTGTGTCCTCACGTGTCCCAGGTGTCAGTCATATCATGGTTAGCTTTCACAACTAGGCTGCTAGCTGTCGTTTAGCCCGAAGCACAGAGGAGTAACACAGAGCCGCTTACATGACCAAACTTTATCTCTCAGTGGCTCCAACTTGTCCACAGATAACTTCCAAACAAACACTTATCTGTCGTGTTACAGAGCCACGGCTGAAGAACCACCCTTCAACTTTCACAATCCCTGATTTGTCAACACGATTTCAACCAATCACGTTCTCGAGACGCTGAGAGGGCGGGATTTAGTCAGTCTTCCTACATCTTATTGGTTGTGAGGGGAGTTCCGGGTTTTCTAGTGAGTAGGTTCGGCGCAGAGTCGGTTCTTTCTCTTCCTTAGGGCTTTTCATTTAGCTCAAACTTTTATTATTCAACCAGTTTACGTTTTTCACCATTGATTCATTTGTGTGCTCGTATACATCAATTAAAGTATTCGGTGTACTTAAACTAAACCCTATAATTTCCAGAATATCATCATTTTATATTATCTCTAGTCAAATCTGTATCTGTATAAATATCTGTAAAGTTGCCCCAACTAAAAATATGTTTTTCTTCTTGTTCTTTCAGTTAGATGTTTGCACATATTACATTACATTATGTACAGTGAAGCTTGGAGTTTGACACCGTAGCTGTTTTCACAATAATCTGCTGAAAGTGAAAAGTTTCTCTGTGCTCATTGAAAACCAAAATTTAAAGGATGGGCCTACAGTGTGTGCAAAATGTGTGATATCACAAACTGTTGGGAAGTCAGATTTGTCCAGTATTTAGCTTCCATAACTGTGATGTGGAAACGTGAAGTCTCCACAGAACATACACTGAGACTGAGACTGCACTGACAACAAGGTGAAGGAGAGAGGAGCAGCAGATGATGTGGTTGTAATGTTTGAAGTAAAAGCAAAACTTGTGCAATCACAAGGTAAATTTATCAAATTTACCTAGAAAGGGTTTATTGACTGGAAATACAGACAAGTAATTTATAAACAATTCAGAAGTGAGCTAAACACAACAGATAAATGACAAAAGTGCTTTAAATGTGTAGCTATAACAAATAAAAATTCTTTGTAACTGTTTGAAATAAGCAACAAATTGGATGGGTGGCAACAGCAAAAAATACTTGGGTTCTTATGAAAGGACTGACGCATACATCACAAAAAAGAGGAACTGTTGTCTTATTGATAGATTGTGTCAATCACACCACTGTCATGTCACATTTTATTGGTAGAAAGTGAACTTTGTCCAATCTATAAAGCCCCTGGATGTCATGAACTGTGTCCTATGTGGAAATTACCTGTGAAGCATTTAGAAAAAAAATTTAGCTGAGGTGTCATTGTTAAAAATTACATTCTGCTGTGAGTTCATCAAAACCTGAGGATTCAGCAGGAAAAGCCACCAGTCAAACACGTCAGAGCTACAAGTGCCAAGAATTTGCATGTGTATCTGAATGTCAAATAGAGGGTGATCAGGAAACATGCAGTGTGACTAGTGCCATGGGAAACAGTAGAAAACACCCCACAATGACCAGAAGAGCTTTAGAAAGGTGATGTTGCTATTTGTCCAAACAAGAGTTTGCCAAAAGTATGACACACTTGAGTCAAATCGGTCACCCTGTAAACTGACAAAAATCAGCTTTTTCAGTTGTGCTATATATCACAACAATACTCCACAATATTCCAACATGTAAGATTTATTTTATGATAATTAAACATTTCAATTGCACACATGTACCTGCCCATCTTCAGAGAAAAAGAAACAAACATAGTTCTGTGAAAATATGCTGAGGATTCTGCACAAAACATTATTCTTATGTGTATCTAAAATAGGGCCATTTGTTATTCAAACTCCAAAAGGCAAACAAGTAGAGACTTGGAGTACAAATGCTGCAGGGGCTGTACAGCACTGGTCATATGAGAGGTCAGAATGGTAAAACATGAGCCTTTAAAGCATGCTCAGCTCAATGAGGCGGCCTGCAAATACACCCAATGTGCCTATTAGACACACAGCCATGAAGACACACAGCAGGATGTGATCCAACACCATGGCCACAAACTTCCACTCCTCAGCAGCCTGGAAAAAAGAGGAGGGACAATGTTATATATTTATCCAAAATCAGGGAATATTTGTAAGAAACTCTCTTCATAATACCAAAAATTACATTGTTGGATTCTTCATCTGATTTCATGGTCTCTGCGATGTACTTGACTCCTTCAATGGCACTGCGGACGTCAGGGTTTTTGGTCATGGGAGACTGGTAAGGAACAGAAGAGGTCGGGTTGCCGGAGATATCTGAGATGTCAAAATCAGCACCGTAGATGGTTTTAGCCTGCTTTTCTTTGCTTGGGCGTTTCATTGTTGAGAAGAACATGATGTTGGGGATGGTTTCAATAAAAACCTGCAATCACAAATACCAAAATAGTCAACGCACACTAACATCAGAGCATTTGGATGAAGACAAAAATAAAATGCATGTTCTGCCTCCTACCACTAGATGACACTATAATGCAGAGGAAAAAGATCAGGGTTGGTTCTCCAAATGCTGCCAAGCTCAGGGGGACTTACTTTTGTGTAATAGTGAATCACCATTAGACTAAAAAAAAAAAAAATAATAATAATAATAATAATAATAAAAAAAGATGTAAAAAATAGATTTTTAAATAACTACATCCTGCCTTTGGGACAACAGTGTTCCCTCTTATGATGCTGTTGTAGTTGATTCAGTTCCAGGTGTTTATTGAAACAGCTGTCAGCAGCCAGTCAACCCTTTACTAACATGTTTGCAATGACTAGAAAGCTGAAGCTGTTTTAATAGACTAAAAAATGCATGTGCACATCATCACACATCCACAGAAAATCAATAAGGAGAGAGCTGTCAGAGCATCAGATCACCGAAAAACAAAACAGATCAGAAGTTGACTCCTCTGTGCTCACCTTGCGGACCCAATCTGGCATCGTGTGGGTGCTTGGCGAGCGATGGTGGGTGTTGATGACAATGACAGTGATGATGATGGACGCGATGACAAACACCATGGTGAAGAGCATGTACTTCCCGATGAGTGGCACCGCGCTGGAGGTGGAGGGGATCAGCTCGACGATGACCAGCAGGAAGACAGTCAGAGACAGGAGGACGGAGATGCTGAGGGTCATCTTCTCACCTGGAAGATACAACAAACCAGCTTCACCTCATCTTCTTACTTTTTAGTGTGTCTGAAATTCAAGACGCTGGTAGTTTGTTGTCATAAGACACATTTGTGATCAGTCAACATTCAGATGGTAGTTTTCCAGCTGAGAGGCCAAGATCCATTCAAACAGATGGTAACATGAATCTGAATGGCTGCAAGAAAACGACACTGTAAAAAGTTTGCTGTTAATTGTACGGTAAACTATTGGCAGCTGGATGCTAGTAACTTAATGTACAAGTTTTTACTGTAATATTACTGTACTTCTATTTACAATATTTTTATTATAATAGTTTCATTTATATTATTCTCACTGCATTTCCTTGATTTTCAGTGTTATTACTATTTTCAGTTTGCAGTAAAAGTTTTATTAGAGTTGGGCTTTTATATATAAAGCCTTTTTTACTGTAAAAACAACTAAAAACTCATTGCAGTAAACTGCTGTAAATCATTATATCTTATTTACTCAAAACAATCACAGTCACTTAACGTTTGTCCCTTAAATATGATTGTAATAGTTAAATATCTAAATCTTTTACCCTTTTACTGTGTTTTTATTGGACAGTTTTGACAGTAGTACAGAATTACAGTATGTGCTATACTATATACACATTTTATACTAAGTTACTGCACATAATACAGTAAAACTACTGCTTAAATTACAAAAATAAGGTCTAACAGGACACAAAAGCAGAATTATTTTTTTTGATAAAACGATTTTCCATTATTTAGTCCTATAAAATCCTCATCAGATGGATTTAGTTTGTATAATGTGATGAAAAGCTTCAAAACACTTAGTGAGAGAACCTCGGTCATAAAACATTTTGCTACACAAAGCTGTTTCCTCAAACCTGGTGTCTGAGTTATTCTTGAAAACTGAAGGAGTTTAAAATAATCCTTCAAAGTAATTATTAAATCAGAGGAACTCATACAACTGGGAAACAACCAGTAACAACAGCTCAAAGGTCTGAACTGTTGAGACACCTTGTTCAGTACAATGAAGAATTAATACAATGTTTACACATAAACTTGGATGTACTATGATAGTAAAATCTGCTGTAGTAAAATAAAATAAAAACAGTTCTGACTGACACATTCTGTGTAATTCAAACACCTTTTATGTTAAAACAAAGGCTGAAATGTGAAGCTGCCGAATTTAACTGTATGTTGCCTCATAAACATTCAATCTCATTACCCTGCAACAAGGGAGGGGCTGTTTATATTGACCTGGTTTCTGTGACTCCCGTCAGCCAATCAGGAAGTCTCCTTCAGTATTTACACAACAATGCAATGATTGCACTGTTCCTGTCACATTTAACACATTTACGTCACCTTAAATCCCATTTAAAGAGTGAGAGGTGGCTTGTTCCTGTTTTATAAAAGCAACAATAGACAAGTAAACAGATCCTGACACCATTTCACACACAGTAAAATGCCAGACATGTTTTCTTATGTTGCTCAGTTATCCCGGGGAGAGCGTCTTTCTTTTGGCACCAGCTTCTCCTCCACACCATCCTGTCAGCAGCCATATCAGAAACAGGGATCAAGTGATGTATAATACATTAAAGCAAAGGCCTGCTTTCAGACATGACAGCACAGAGGGACTCTGGGTAATGAGGCAGACCTACACACTGGGAACCGGGCCAGATGTGCACATAAGCTGTGCAGTTTCTGCAGCGGCCGACGTAACGACACTTTAGACTGACAGGAAGCGTTAAATATGAAAACGTGTACAACATGGCGTCAGTTAATGTTGTGATAAAAACACGGTTAATAATGATAATGTTACAATAATGTCTCCGTGCAGGGTGTTTGTAATTCACACGTACAGTGAGCATCTGTAAACTTTTCAGGTGGGGCTGTCATGGCTGGACTGCTTGGCTGGACACTTCAGCAGCGACTGTGGATTTAATATGGATGGCGTGTCAAATCCATGTTACAGCCAGCGGCCAGGTAGCTTATTTTAACATCAACACAACTGACTTTGTCTGAAGTTTACAAACTGAATCTCTGAAGCTCGCAGAATAACTTGTTTTTTAATGTGGACGAAAACAAAAGTGTGGGAAAAAAATGTGTGATTTATGTGTTGGATTATTTTCTTTCTTGGAGTCACTGTCAGGTTACAGGGCTGACAAAAGTGGTTCAAATGAGTGAATTACTGAGCTTTAGAAATGCTGGTGGTTGGAGTTTGTTACCTTTGGACATACATGCTGAGCCAATCTAACTGGCTGCAGCTTTTTAGTATTTATTGTGATGGGCATGAAATACCACTTGGATAGAAAGCAGATTACATATTTATTAAAGAATTCAAGTATTTCTCTGCATATGCTGATTAATTTAGCAATACACTTGCTTGGAAAACATTTTAAGATCATGAAAAAGTAAACACAATTTGAAATACAGATAGTTACATTGTTAAACTTACTATCAAAGCAGGAAGGAGTTTGAACCCTCAAACAACACTATAAAAATCACAATTAATTGTTGATTAGAAATTTAGAGGCACACAGTATGTAGTACTTATCTGGAGCACCAAAACAAGTTTGTAGTTTTAATTTTACGTCACATTGTGTATAGTTTTTGGCTTTTCAATGTGTAATAAAGTGTATTTACACATGTAGAAATAAATCAGAGGAACTGGTAAAAATAAAATTTGTTCACAAACACCAAAAGATATGTGTGAAACAAATGTAAGATTACAGAACCAATGCTTTATTTTGATTGTCATTAAGTAAAAATTAATAAATTATGTGTTAAACTGAATTGCAAAACAGTGTAATGTATTTACGGTATAATATTAAAGAAACATTTGTCAATTTAATGTTTTTTATAAAATATACTTAGATATTTCATTCTAAATTAAAAATTTCATATAAGTAATCACAGTTACAAGTGATTTTTTAATATATATTTTACAATAAACATGTAAATTCATAGTTTTATTTTATAACTTCACTAATATATTCTTGTATTTTAATCATTGCATGGAAAACAAAGCAAAAAGTGTGTATGATGTTCCCCTGTATGTTGTGTTTTATTGTTTTTTGTGTGTGGGTGTGAACTCACCAGAGTCTGTCGGGAGATAGAAGACGAGGCCGGTCAGGAAGGAGAACAACATGCAGGGGATGATGACGTTGACGATGAAGTACAGAGGAAGACGCAGCATGAGGAAGTGGTAGGTGACGTCCAGGTAAGGAGTGTCCGGGCAGCAGGCGTAATACACCCAGTGCTTCCAGCCCCGGAAATCCTTCATCACCCACTCTCCACTTTC
The DNA here is from genome assembly GCA_900323345.1 of Pseudochromis fuscus. Lineage (NCBI taxonomy): Eukaryota > Metazoa > Chordata > Actinopteri > Pseudochromidae > Pseudochromis > Pseudochromis fuscus. The sequence goes on along the minus strand of OOFC01029061.1, from coordinate 3,827 downwards.
CATGAAGTTACTGAGATCTGGACGATCACTGTCCTGTGAGGACAAACAATAAACACTGTCACTGTTCTCTGATATTTCTCTTGAGCTATTTTCCAGTTAATTATTTATTTTTCTCTATTTTGGTTTTGTCAGGAAGATGCTCCCTGATTTATATTGTTAGAGGATATAGTTAAACAAATCTTCAAAGTAATTTTCTACAGAAGTGAGACTGAAATTAGGAGGGGAATATTTGACTTACAATGAAAAAAAAATCTGTAATTTTATGGAATTTTTCTGCTTAATTTACAGATTTTTACTGTGTTTTTTAAAACACAAAATAATACAATTAAAAAATGTAATATATCAATATCAGTGATAGAATAAATGTAACTGTCTGCAATATAATAATTTCACAATATTTCTTTAAATTTTGTCAATTAAACTATTAAATTCAAGTTTAATACTGTAAAAAAAAATATAA
>OOFC01029059.1:3674-35162 GCA_900323345.1 Pseudochromis fuscus | reverse complement strand
CAGACCTCCACCAAGCACACTTCCTTCCATATTGTGACTTCCACCAAAGATATTACTAGTATTAGTCTTCCACAGCATCGTGGCTGTTTAAAAATGTCTGCTGCATGTTTCTAGCTTCATTTGGTTTTTTTATGATTCAAGTTTCAAAGATCGATTTTTTCATATTCTGGATCATATTATCTGAAATGATTCCTTTATCCGGATCAATCTTTGATATATTGTAGACCATGTTAGAAACTTGTCCTGTATTTTTTTTTCAAAGTGTCTTGACCATTTTTGGTGGAGTCATATGCATAAATGTTGCATATGGTCCTATCTCCCAATGTTAAAGAATCATTAAAAAAATTCCTGGATCCAGACGGTGATCCGGATCACTTCCAAAATCTAATCATTTGTTCCTTATCCCCATCTGGACAATCCCTGAAAATTTCATCAAAATCTGTCTGTAACTTTTAGAGTTATTTTGGAAACCAACAGACAGACAAACAGACAAACATAACCTCCTTGGCAGAGGTAATAACCTGAACGATGTAATTACAGCATCAAAAAACAAGGGGTTAAACTTTTTGAGCTGAAGCTTTAATAAATATTTTCAGAAATGTTCATTAAAAATGTGACAGTGACAGTACATATGATATTTCTATGTTCATACTGAAAATACTGAATCTGAATAATGTTTCTCACCTACAGCTCATCCAGAACATGACTTCAGCTTCCTATGCCGACGCCCTCCGTGCAAAGATTTTTGATAACACCACACATCACATGAATTACTACGAGCCAGAGTTTTACCTGCCTGAAAACCACGGGACCTCGCATGTCTCTGTCGTAGCAGAAGATGGAAGCGCTGTGGCCGCCACCAGCACCATCAACCAATAGTATGCCTCCAAAATTTGAGCAAGAAACATGTTGGTTATTTAATCATCAGTCTTTTTACCTACAACAAAACAGTTATTGTTTTCTTGCAGTTTGGGCTCCAAAGTCATGTCAGGATCAACAGGGATACTTCTCAACAATGAGATGGACGACTTCAGCTCCCCATTGATCACAAATGGCTTTGGTTTGCCTCCTTCTCCGAACAACTTCATCAAGCCAGGTCAGATCATGATGCCCACATTTATATAAACACCAGTAAAGCTGAAACACTCATCACTTTCAAGAGTAGACTGTAACATTAAAGAGAGAAGGAGCATTTACTGGTTTTATTTGAAATTATTCATCTTTAAACTCTGTTAAAAGGGAAAAGGCCAATGTCTTCTATGTGTCCAACCATACTATTTGACAAAAACAACAAAGTGAAGATGGTGGTCGGAGGTTCAGGAGGAACAAAAATCACTACCTCTATTGCTCAGGTGAGACTCATGACGTGATACTGATGTTGTATTAGTTTAACAGGGTTTATCTGGATCAGAAGTATTATTAATAAGCATAGTGATTGACTTCTTTACCTTTTAAATGATCAATGTTTGAACCATGTTGCAGGTGATCCTGAATGCGCTGTTCTTCGACTATGATGTGAAGGAAGCCGTGTCACAGCCGAGGGTCCACAACCAGCTGGCTCCCAACACCACTGTAGCAGAGCGCGACTTTGACAAAGTGAGTGTCACAAACAGCAAACAGCATTGATATATGTAACTAATAGCAGGGTGGTGTGGTGTGCAGCGAGACAATCCTTCATCCAAAACCGGGCCAAACGCTGAACAGTCAAACCTCAGCCTCTACTGGTACCAGGGACTCTGTTCATTATATTTAACTTTAGAGAACAAGAAGAAGAACAGTCTAATTTGTGGACTGGATAAACAAAATAAAGGAGATGTCTCCTCCAGTCTAATAAATGCATAAAAATACTGGTTTGTTTTATGATTGTATTGAAACTGTTTGTGAAACCTGCAGACAAGAAATTTAAAATTTAACATGGCCTGATCCTTAAAATATTTAACATTGTTACTCAGCCAACAATGTAAGAATATGTATGTATTGGTGTGTATGTGAGTTTAGAAATAGAAAATAAGTCTCATTCATTTTAGAAATGCACATGTTTTTCTTGTGCATCAGGATAGTTCATTCTATGCTTTTAAACATGTGGAGACACTGGAGAATTAAACCTTGATTTTTTTCATTTCACGGGGATGTAAAATCACTTTGAGAGCCACATAACAATCCTGAAGTAGTTTGAAACAAATTAGGTTTCAATTCTTATTTGCATTTGTTAGTATTGCTACAACATTTCTGCTGTTACTGTCATTTTGGCATCACTGTGTTCGGCTAAACATTACACCCTGAATTTATACTGATTGAAACTTGCGCTGATAAGATCATAGGTAAGATAAGATAATACTTTATTGATCCCACACTGGGGAAATTGTTTTGTCATAGCAGCAGGATAGACAAATAACAGAGTGGAAATAGAAGTAGAAAAACTGAAAGATAAGACAAATCAATTTTCAAATGAAAATTAAAATGTGCAAAAAACAAGACAGATACGGAGTTAAATCAGCAGAGATTCTCAAACATGGTCTCAAACACAGCATCTGTCAGCCATGCTGTATTGGAAACTAATTGTTTACTTTCTCCTGTTTTGCATAGACCCTGTGTATCCTCATATATGCTTTGGTTTACAGAACATCCTGGATGGTTTGGTCAATAAGCACCATGAGACGGAGGTCCTCTCAGGGACCGGAGCCGTGGTGCAGGCGGTGGTTCGTCACGATGATGGACTGCATGCTCAGTCAGATCCTCGCAAGTGGGCGTACGCAGCTGGATACTGAGGTCATAAACACACCTCTGATTCTGCAGAGAGACTGTAGCTGTATGAACTTTGACACCAGCAGCACAATCTGAGAGATTAACAACTTTATAAAGATCCAGCAGCCGTCATCAGCTGTCTAGGGAACCGATTGTTCTGTACTTAAATTAGAATAGTGTTCATACACTTTATAGCAGACAGCGCCTCAGTTGATTCTCACGGCTACAAAATGTCACAATGTATTTAACACATTTTCTACACACTGCATTTTATTTTAAAGAAAAGCTTCACTGTTTTCTTTGTGAAAGTCCCTGGAAATGATGAAATGTTTATGAATGTGGTGTTCACACAAAGTCATAAAATTATATAATTATCTTTTTATGAAGCACTTTTGTAAATCATTTGCAGTTTATAGATGTTTCTTGTTAATGTTGCCCAGTAAAAAAAACAATTTAATTAAAATTACTGAGCTCATAGGAAAGAAAAGAAAAATTTAAGCTAAAACTAAGTCAGTGAACTCCAGCATAATTTTCAGTCATTTAAAACTTTTCCACATAATCTCATCATAAGAGGTGACAGAGAGATCAGGCAGGAGTTGCTATTAAAATGAATGACTGTAACACATCAGGGACAAACAGTCCAACAGAATATACATAATACTTACAGTAATTTCACACAACCCAGAGTGAAGTGGCCCATCATGACCTCCTACTACCAATACAGCTGTTGCTGTCTCCACTGGGACTCACTTTTCTCAACTGGAATGTAAATGAGTTACATAATTACTAAAATGTATAATAGTGTAAAGTTACATCTCATATTTTTGGAAAGGACAGCTGGTTCATATATGATAAAAGCAATGTTATGAAACAAAGTGGTTTAATATTCAATACACTGACCAGCCATATATTTATTAAAAATGAATGAAATAACAATCCCAGCATGGATGTTTTTTTTTTGATTGATTGTATCAAATGTGTACAAGTTACAGTGTAAATGCTGCTTTTTTATTTTCTACTGCTGCATACAGAAGCTCCTTAACTCCAAGTTTATCTATTGGCTTGAACTGTAGTTGAACTGAAATGGGACCCTTACCCAGGACCTGAGTGAAAGATTAACAAGATCACGAGTGCACAGTCATGCTACTATTGTGAGGGTGGAGGTTGGCACAGAACTAAATGTCAGCATGCTAACCAATGACAACTTCAACATGATGATGCTAAGCAAATGTAATCTTTATACCTTTGTTTAGTGTCTGCATGCTAACATTTTCAAGTTTGCACTAAAGGCAACTCACAGCAGAGGCCGAGAGTCATTGTCAACAGTGTGATTAATTACAACTTAGTTAAAGGTTGAACAAAAAAGTCTAGTTTACATAACTAAAATGGAATTTAAGATAAAGAAAACATAACAAATCAATCAGAGTGGGAATGAGAGGCTGGATAGCTGCCACCACCCAAACAATACAGCCAGCACAGGTGAGATGACTTCACCCAAAAGACACCTGCAGGGTGTAGAAAATCAAACCCTCACAGGGCTGTGATTTATTGCGGATGTGAGATTAGTCCTCGTTGGATAATCCTTGTTGTTACTGGACTCCTTGAGGAGTGCCTCAGGGAGCGCAGCCTTTTCTCACAAGTCTGTTTAACATTTCCTGGAAGGTCAGTTCCTTCAAATACAGAGGCTGTCTCTCTATGAACTTGACCTTTTTTGTGAATGTTTTACGATGTTGATGTTTTATTTGACGCAGAGGTTTTGCAGGAGTCTTCTCATTTAGTCTTTGTGAGTAACTTGTAAAAAGACAAGAACTGCAGGACATCGGGTACATCAGTATTACTCTGAATGTGGCTCCGTAGTTTATCAAGTTGCCCTGAAAAGATGTAGAATGAAAAAATGACCCAGTCACAGTGCCACTCATATTTTCATTGAAGGCCTAATTAAGCACAGTTTCACTTGCATATGATGAAATTCAGAGTTATGCAACTCCAACGGGCCAATTTACGAACCCTTTAGGCATGAAAAATATCACAAGCCTCTGTGTGTACAGTGTTACTTTAACTCATTGCCTTGCATTGTGTCGCACGTGTCATTATTTGTGTCTGCATGTATAATAACATCAGATTACTACCGTTGAGATAAGTTGCTTCATCAGAGCGAGTTTGTGACTGAAAGTGTGCAAAGTCATCACAGGATTATTTAGCTGGCTCTGCTTTGAGTGAAAGACCATTGGTGCAGAGACATTTTCTGCATACTTTCAAATGAAGCTTAGTTTAAATGCCTTTTATTTATACAAAGAGGGTGAAATCATGACAGTAAAGCTGGGAAGTCACAACGTATCCAGATTACCTCATTTGTCATACAACAAAGACAGTGGTGCTTCACACAGGCTTAAATTTGCATCTTCTCATAACTCACATGGAGCGCCTCAAAGGAGAACGGAGTAGAATCCACTTAAGAAATCATTACTAATTCATAAGTTTCTCTACTGAAATGTATCTCATTACTGCCTTCTTTGTCTCAGTGCTGCTCTGAAATAAGGCAAATGGGAAAACATGAAGTTGTTTGGAGCAGACAATTTAGTTGGACCCAAAAGCAGCACTCGAAGACAGAGCCTCAAAAGTTAAGTTAAAGTAGAGAAAATTAAAACCAAAAATGAATGTACAAGTCTCTGTGGGATCCAGGTGAGGTGGAGGAGCGAGGGGGTTTCAATGGCCTGGAGTCACTGAATCGAGAAGAAGCGTGAGTGTGGAGCAGGTGAATGGAGAGGTTAAAAGGTGGGCACAGGTCTGAGCGGATACCGAGGCTGGTGGACAGAGAATAGAGCAGATTGATTCAGGAGACTGTGGTGTGAGCTGAGGTCGAGCTGAGATCCAACAGGTGAAGGTTTCAAGATGACTGGAAACAAGATTAACTAAAGGAGTCGAGGCATCACAGTGGAGATGTCTGAGTGTGTGTACCGCATTGGCAAACTAAACAAATCTGGCAAAGACTGGGGGTGATGTGCTGCAGGGGGTTGGTTACTGGATGGATGTCAGGTATGCAGGAGGCTTGGCAGGTGCACAAGCAAACACACAAACAAACACAACAAAGACAGATAGAGAGAGACCGACAGAAACAAATTGGGACTCATAAGGAAAACAGAAATCATGGATGGCTCACCACAGAAGTAAATTCTTTGTTGATGTTACTGTGTGAGTTAGAAGTTAATATTTACAGAAATACAATTTGCAAGAGTTGTGTAGGTGTTTATTGGACAAAATATTTCCTCAGTTCATTTGTCGTGTTTTGGACTTTTATTTTGACAACACAAATATTCACAGTTAATAGTTGTAAAAAAAAAAAATAGTTGTAAAATACAGAACAATGTGGTTGTTCTGTAAACCACTTAAAACAAAACACAGAAAATACAAAATGACATTTTGGTGTAGTAAAAATATGTCTTTCAGATTATTTTGGGATCACATTATAAACTGGAACTTGAATAAAGCTGTTTCACATACAGTAAAATCTTTAAGGTCACAGTAAAGGTTCCCGTTTGGGCAGCGTCCCCATCGGGACATCACTTTAAAATGTTTTAATGGCTCATCTACAGTAAACACTTCTTACAAAAAAGGAATAGTTCAATCAGAAAGTAAAACATTCATTGATATTAATACATTTAATAAACAAAAGTGTGCAATCCTACAGTGCTTTAAAGCAGTGGTCCCCAACCGCCAGGCCATGGATTGGTACTGGTCCATGAGGCATTTATTATTCATTATTGTATATTTTGAAAAATGACCGGATTCTCTCTGATTTAACTTTCAATTGTAACTCTTGACATGTCAATATGCTTGACTTGGTCACATGATACGATGTAGCAGATACGTTACCCAAAAAATAAGCCTGCAAACCAGCGAAAATGAGTGAAAGAAAAAAAAAAAACATCTATGGAGAGCTTCTTTGTAAAGAGGAAAAGCCAACTTAACTCTTTTACCCCGAACATTTAGTTGCTGACAGAAAGTGACGTGTCAATCTAATCAGTAATTCCTCGGCCATCTGCCCTAGCGATGTGATTCCAGCTGATTCTGAAAGCTTCCATACACTACCGTAATGTATGTAATATATAGCCTACCAAACGCTCCACTAGCACAAATGGTCGGCGAATTACAGTAAGTTGGTTTATGCTAGTCACTCTGTATCGCTGGTGATACGCTTTGTGTTTGAGGTTTCATTTTTATGCCAATCGTGTTATTTTGATTTTGCTGTATATATCTGCCACATCTTGAAGGCCGTTCTGCAAAAATAATGCTTACATTAAACCGGTCCGTGGTGCAAAAAAGGTTGGGGACCCCTGCTTTAAATCAGAACTGAGCAGTAAGTGTCAAATGAAAACACATACTGTATATCTAATCTGGTCTCATCACCTTCAAAATAAAAGTATTACTGTAACTTAGGACAACAAGGCAAGAGACCTGAACAGTTGAACAAACTGTTTTTAAAATGGACCCTGTGGTTTTTTAGAAAGTATTTTTTAGAAAAGAAAAAATGATGAATGATGAACTTTTTTGATACATCCAAAATTTTGTGCCTTTTTTTCATTTTGATAATCATGACAGCAGTGCAAACTGCATTTACTGATGAAGACTGAAGAAAGTCGACTTTTAGTTAAGACTGTTTTGCCAAACTACTGCTCCAAAGGTTAAAAGAAACTTTTCATACTCATTACCCAACTGTTGTAAACAGTTTAGAGACCAGCTTCTCAGTTTGTCCTACCCTGCTTACTGTAGTTACAAAAGCACAGTTTTCTGGTGCAAAGGTGGATTATTAGGATAATTTCAAGTGCACTAAGTAAGTGTATTTCCAGCTGCCTGTTTTTAAGAAAAAAAATCCTCTCAAGACAGAAATTCAAAAAAAGTCTATTTAACAGCTGGAAATTTTCATTAATAGATGAAAGAAGAGGAGGGTGGCTGTGGTTCAGCTGGTAGAGAGGGTCATGGGGTCCACAAATTGTAAGGTTTTTGGATTCGATCCCTAGCTCCAGCTGTCCATGTGTTGTCCTTTGGCAAGACACTAAGTTGCCTGATGGCGCCGTCCAATTGCTGCTTTGTTGCATTGAAACAAAGAATTTCACTGCATGTTGGTCTGTGTATGTGACAAAGTAAAGAGGTTTAGGAAAATGCTATGTAAATACACACATGAACATACTGATGCAGTGACTTGGAGGTTTCAAATAAAGTAGTCTAGACAATCTGGATTAGACCGCTCATGTTTGTTGCCAAGATCTCAGCAACTACTTTGGTCAATGTGCTGTTATCTTGTTTGAGAAATCACGGCCAAAACCCTTTAAAAAGGCACCCAAATTACAATAAACTGAAGTTATCCTTTAAGTTGAGATACTGTGGTGCAATGGGAAAGAGCCCAGTGCTCACACTTTGTTGTCAGGGCTGCAGCACATTCATTGTTTTTAAGGCTAAAGGTTGAGTCAGTCTTCAAGGCAGATTTTAGTGGAACGGTTCAGCATCCTCATGTTCAATATCCAGCTGACATCCCCATCTTCCTCTTGTCTGATACAGCTGCAATGCAACCATTCTCCTTTTCCACAGCATTGACCACGTTGAAAAAGTATTTCGGGTTCACAACGTTGTGTCCAAGAGCTTTGACTCCCTCTATCACAGACTGAGGATACACAACAACACACATACACACAAATTAATACCACTTATCTTTCCAACTTGAAATTTTAAAACTGATTACAGGTAAATTTAATCTGAGATTTCGGATTATGTCTAGATAATCTCCATTCAAATCCATTAATATAAATAGAAATATTATCCATTAGACCATCACAGTCTGATGAATTTTGATGTCATTACAGTGGATGAAAATACGTTACCGTGTCAAAACCGGGTTCAAAGTTCACATTGTTCTTTGAATCAACAAACACTATAGGAGCAGCAATGGCATCTTTCAAGTTCATCCCCAGCCACAGTCGGTTTATCACAGACTGCAAGGATAAAGGAGAACTGTGTAAGCAAACAAACAAGGAAGCAGACACATAGGAAGCAAGCAGAGTTCAATTACTGAGTTACCAAGGCCACTGCTGTGGTAATCATACTTCCTCCCGATCCACCAATCACAAGGATTCCTCCAGACTTTGACTCCAGTATTGCTGGAGTCATTGAGGAGGGAGGCCGCTCACCTACACAAGACAGCAATTACACTCTGTATTAGGCAGAAAAGAGGCTGAATGGCAACATTAATCAATGTCTTTAATTCAATTGTCATAGGTTAAAAGGCTGTGTTTGTGTACCTGCCCTCAATGTGTCTGCTCTGCCGCAAAAGTCAGACAGCTCATTGTTGAGGATGATGCCTGTTCGTGGAGAGTAAATGGTACCTCCAAATCTACACAACACAACACACACACACACACACACACGATTGAGCGAATGGATGCATTATATTACAGTGTAATTTTCTATAATAAGACAGTAGATATACAAATCTTCTTTGAAATGTCTTCCTGCTCACAATTGGTTTATGGTGCTGGTGGCAGAGACGGCCAGTCCGTCTTCATCCAAGACAGACACATGTGTTGTCCCAGGGTTATCAGTAGAAGGCTTGAAATTGTAGTAGGAGTTGGGATGGGTGCGGTTTGAAAAGATCATCTTCCTGATGCGATTAATGAAGGAGGGATCGAGCAGGTGATCCGCGCTCTAAAAGAAGGAGATCAAGAAGCATCCTGTTTGTTGCTGATGTAGTACGGCATGCAAATTGTATCTCAGATTACTTTTCTCATTTTTTCATTTGCTTGTTTGTATTTTGGCATTTTCTCGTGACTACTAGATTATTCAACATCAATTTGTGTTTTTAAAAAGTTCTCAACAGATATTTACACGGCAGTGTAATAAACTGTAAGCTCAATATCTTCATATAATCACCTGATAACATTGATGCATCTAATGTGTTAACACTGAGTTTCTGAGGGAAGACTGAAACAGCTGAAAGATGCTAAAACCCTTCACAGAACTGAGGGCAGCTGCAGAGATGTGCAAAACGATTACTATCTGTGGGTTCATCACAACTGTGCTCCTCAGCTTCTGAACCCATGAATCTGCACTTGTGTTATCTTTTGTCCCAGAACTGTTACTAAAAAAGTAGATCAGATTCTTACATTGTTGTGAAAGAGAGGATCACGAATATCTTTCTTTTGTCCATTAGCAAATTTAGCTGCCTCTATATAATGATGGTACATCTGAATCTTCTTGTCACCAACCAAAGAGTTTGAATTCAGTGAGAATCCTGCAGAAAAACAAGACAACAAACGTCATGATTGTTATAACTTAAAAACAATTATTAATGCACACACACACACACACAAACATGCACATACATATGCATATAAATTATATTTGACAGAGAATGTATTCAAAACGACAGGAGAGTGATCACACAGTGTGTGAAACCTTTCATGATTTGGAGAATGAAGGCCAGCAGGGTGCCTCCAGCAGGAGGTGGAGGGATGTGCATTTCAGTATTTCCCAAAGAAACTGTCAACGCATTTTCCACCTTCACCTGGAAGTTCTCCAGATCCTCCATTTTCAACGTTCCACCTGGAACAGGATATATTTAAAAACCTTGTTTGTATTTTTTTTCAAAGAAGAAAAGCTATTTAAGTACACATCCATGTTTGATGCTGACATTGCACCAACCTGCAGCTTTTACATCTTGGATTAGGTCATGTCCTATCTTGCCACTGTAGAAGACATCTGCCCCTTTCTTTGCAATGGTTTCCATGGTATCTGCAAGTTTAGGAAACTTCAGGATGTCTCCTTTGCTCAACACAGTTTTGTTCTTGTTGCAGAAAAGTTCACTGGGAAAACACACACAAGCACACACACACACTAAGCAAAAAGAGAGGAGAACAGGAGACCTGTCAAACCACACAGCAACGCAAAAAGTGATTTAGGATCAAAGCAGTTCACACAAAACCTCCCATCTGAAGCCCTTCTGAAGCAAAACTGATTAAAATCCATCTTGAATGTTGAGCAGATCTGATCTGCAGCTGATGCCAAACAATGTTTGACCAACTTTTAAATCCACCAAAGTTTTGAGCAGGTCTATGAATGTTAAATCACTGTGTTTAATAAAAAACAGAGAAGATTAGAATTATTTTTGTGTCATTAGTTCAAGCATTTTATGTCTTTGTATATACTTTTAGGATTCATTCCTACTACTCTAAATATAAAAAGAAGACACTGAAGATAATCATTCTGCCATTTGGTTTATTTGTAACACCGTGGGCCACTTTAGCTGCATTATATGGAGAATTATTGACCTGTGTTTGCCTAAACTGAAACTTGTGTTAACGGGACAAAGGTGATTGTTTCTGTTTTGCTGTTTCACTGAATTTGTGGATTGGATGTTGGCTATGATGTTATATTTGGATGTAAATCTCTAAACAGTTGTCATCTTAAAATTCTCTTTCGACTGATTTTTAATATCACACATTTAAGAAGTTCCAATCAATGTAATTGGTGTATCACAAATCAAGCCATGTTAGCACCAGGCATGCAAACAACAATCATCATGATTAACCCCAAAGAGACAACAGCAGCTCTGGTGCCTCCTTTGATCACCGTTCGTATCTGTTATCAGCAACAGGTACCAGACCTGACCCTGGATCTTTCTGCTGAGCAACACATTGACCAAATGGCACCACTGTCCAAACAGTGTGAAATTCACCTCCTCAAACAGCACCGCTCATACCTTGAAAGTAACACCACAATGTATATTGGGAACAGCCAAGTACCAATGACCGGCTCCTGACCTCCCAGCTCCTCAATCAGGGCTATGAACCCTGCAAAGGAAATGTGATTCACAATCCTTAGAGCCACATCAAAAGAAACTCTGGATAACATTCACCCAAAACAAGACTCATTTATGGACCATTATCCTGGAGCTATGTGTGTGTCCCACAGACACACACACATACACACACTCACTCTCTACCACCACCAAGAGCAACCCCCCTGAAGGGCTAAATGACAATCATTCCCTTTCCCTGAACCCTTTTTTATTAAGGACTCTGCCAGCAATCTACACCTAAGGCACTGAGTCAAAAAAAAGATTTCCTCTGATCAACAATGCAGTGCTTCTTACTTTAACATAATAGTGAATGTTTTATGCAGCTGCTTAGAAATCATAGACAGTAATGAACAAAGGTAGCACAGCATCACCCGTTGGTTTTTGGATTTGGAAGCCAAGACATCAGCATTTGAACATCATAATGTTGGTTGTTTGGAGCCAGAAGTGACCAAATTTGGATATGAGGGGAGGAGTGTTGTGTTCTTCAGTGCCAGTCTCACTGATGAACAGACCTGTCAATCAAACTAACTACACCCCTAAATCTTCCTATTCATGAAGCCTAATATCTACTATTAAAGTCAACTGAAGCCAGAGTTTTTTTGCAGCCAGCTTCCAGTGGCCATCAGGAGTATTGACTTTTTTTCACTTCCACATTGGCCTCATTTTTGCTTTTCCATTTCTATATATACTCCATGTTAAAAACAAATTAGAACACTATGGTTGTTGTGAATTGTTTGTTAATTAAGTTATAAGTTAATTAGTTAAGTTAAACTGTTAAGTTAAGTTAAATGAATTACAATTATTAAAACAGAATACTGACCTTATTTACAGTTTAAAATGTGAAAACCCACTAAGTGTATGATTTAATGGATATTTCCTGTTTGACAGGAAGTGCTTTTATTTTTGAAGTTCGTATGACTCAGCGATGTTGTTAGCTTGATGTGCAAAACAGTAGCACAGAAGTCCGCAATTTATCGTTTTTTCCTTTCTGTAAATATGAACATAACGAGTAAAAGAGTTCAAAGTGAAACACATCTGAAGCATGTCTTTACTGGAAGCTGCCACTTCACGACAATGGTATTAGAGCCCTAGCCCTAGCTTAGCTATTTTTCTGGAAGACAACAATATGTCTGTCTAAATTACCATAAAACATCAAAGCAGTTCATCAATCACGGGTTTCCCCAGGGTTCCATCTTAGCGCCACTTTTCTTCATCTTGTATATAAATGACTTTGTTAATTCCTCCCCTGTACCACATAAAGTATTATTTCTCAATGACACAAACCTGCTCTTCACTCACAATAACCCAAATATGCTTGAACAAACTATCAATTGTGAGTTAATGAAAATATACCATTGGTTTAGGTGCAACAAGCTACCATCAGTAAAACAAACTACACTGTCTTCCCAATTAAAAAAATGACATTAAGCAAATCCATCTAAAACTAAACAGGCAGAATATTGTAGGTGTCGGCTCTATTCCTGGGGATCCTCATTGATGAATTCCTACATTTTAAATGTCACACTGAAGACCTCACCAACAAGTTGTCTGAATATGCTGCTTTGTTTTTTTAAGTTGAGACATTTTCAACATCTGTCAACACTTCTCACTTTATACAAAACCCTCTTTGAGTCTCACCTACTATATTGTAACATTATATGGTGAAGCACATTTCCAGCACATTTACAAAAACTTGAGATGCTTGAAAAATATTACATGAGCCTTTTCGTGGTCTGAATTTAATGCTCCCACAAGATCACTCTTCCAGCACCACAGTCCTCTGAGGCTGGCTGAGCACGATTACTTCCAGAAAGCTTGTATCATGCACCAAACTGTCCATAAATTAAACCATAAACTGTGTGACCTCATTCCAAGCGTTCATCCTATGCACACATATACCACCAGGAAAAAAACAAAATACTGGGAAAAAACGAAGGCTAAAATGTACCAGCTTTAGTGTTGTGTGCAGGGGACCACAGATCTGGAATGAGCGTGATGAGAAATTAAAACTGTCACAGTCCATCTCCAACTCTAAGAAAGAAATAAAAATGCAACTCCTATCAACATATACCTAATTTATTGATTGTGTTAAGAATCTCACTTATGATTGTTGCTTGGATTTTGTGCTGCCTATTTCTCTGGATAAATGTATAAATTGTTATTGTGCAATGATCATACCATCTGACCTACTGTAACCATGACTCTGGGATTGTCTATTGTGTGTCTATTACACGTTTGTTGGTATGTAACTGGTATGTGTCCTAAGGATAACTGGCCAATATACTGTCTGTTATGTGTGAGCACCCGGGCCCCCTTGGGTGACCCTGGAAGGACTCTAACTTTGACTTGTACACTTAATTACCCACTGCACCTCTGCAAGGTGGGAAACTATCCACACATCACGGCCCTGGCTCATAAACATGCAGAAACCTTCCTTCTTCTACAGAGCCAGGCATCCAGAAGTCAAATGGCATTTTTATGGTGTTCAAACTACACTTAACCCCTGGTTAACTCCTTTTAAATGGTGCATCTGGGACAACATTCCAGACAAACATTTCTGAAAGACGTTGAAGATTTACTTTTGTGTCTGAGCCAGTAAACCCTGCTCCTTATATTACAGTCATTTCCACCAATCCAAAAAGTGTTCAAATAAACGAGGCTGCCGGCCTGAGTCAATTGTTAACCATGAAGTTACATAAAACTATGATGAAATTAGATAAGCAGGAATTCATAGAAGAGGCCTTTGCTCCAGGATTTCTATAAAGACAAATGTGTGTGTGTGTGTGTGTGTGTGTGTGTGTGTGTGTGTGTGTGTGGTTGGGTCGGGCTCCAGCCACAAATCTTTTTAGTTCACTCTCAAACACCAATGTTTTTAGTAACAAATCTAATTTTCAGAGACATTAAGCAGTGAATAAGAGACTGTACCACATAGAGGACTTCTCCACATAGTTTTTGACAAGGTCGATGCTCATAAGTTTTCCCAGAAACGTTGGCAGAGGGATCCCCTCCCTGGCCAGTTTGATTGTTGGCTCAAACAGCTTGGCCCATGGCAACTTCCCATATTGTCTGTGAAGAGCCTCGTAGCCCCGCAGCTCTCCAGGAACGCCGATCCACTGGCTGCCTGCAACGATCAGGTGGGAAACAGAGCAGCTGATTCAGATAAATGATGAAAACCAAACATCAAACTGACTGGACTGACAGTATATGGTAAACGGCCATAAGACCACATATCCAGATCAACAAATGCGATTCAATATGCAAAATCTTTACTTTAATACTTTAAGTTACATACACCACATAAACAATATGTGTTAACTCCTGCCACAGACTCTCTCACTTGATGCCTGGTTCATAAATATATAATAATGTCTGCTATTGTGAAGCCTTTTATAACAAAAAATGTTTAAATATATGGGTGTAACATAATTGCCACTAAATTGTAAGAGGGCACAAAAAAAACCACAGAAAAACTATTTTTTTGAATGATGCTGCAGCATAATAATGATAGGATATTAACAAATGCTGCCTACCTGCGGCTAATCTGAGTGTGGTGGGACAATCGTTTAACAGATCAGCCTTGAATGACTGTGGGACAGTCTCCCTGAAGTTGTAGACTTTAACGTTGCCTATGAAGAGATCAGCAGTTAGAAGGATTGGCCTCATCAAACTAAGATTAATGAATGACAGTTGAGGACCCACCTGTTTTATTTCTTATAGTTACTATAGAGCCTCCTCCTATCCCCATGCTCTGAGGATTGACCACAGATGTGCACAGAAGAGCTGCAATGGCGCCATCTACTGCTGACCCCCCCTGCAGAAGCATGTTCCTGGAAAACATCATCGCTGCACTGATGGGAAATGTGTGAACAGTCGTTGACTCTCTGGCTACTCACCACATATTTGCCCCCCCACCCCACACACGCACACACACATATGGTTTTTAATGGTTGGATAAGTTATCTGAGTTTAATATTTCATTGTCAGAAGAGTGTGAGTGGTGCCAGGAGGCAAGTTTAAACCATGTGCTGATCCATGAGGTTGTCTTCAGGCAACATGCCAAGAAGTCAATGGGCTCGGTGGTGCTTTTGATTTGTTTTTTTAATCAAGAAGTAAACTGTCATTAAATTACAACTCATTTGTTTTAACTCAGTTTGCAAACCTAATCGTATACAACAGAACACATCAGCCAAAGTCTGAGCTTTTGTTAAAATGTCTGAAAGGGTCTTTTCACTGAGAGGCTGGCATGGGATCAGATGTGTTTGCCGAGCATTAAGAGAAGGCAGTCCTGGGAACGTTTTCTGGTTCTGATGAGGTCAGGGCAGCTCAGTGTCTTACTGGGTTAACAAAGGCTTAAGCATCAGGAGCCAAACAAATTTAATCATGAGAACTTAATGTTCAGGAAACTGCTGGTTCATGATTAAACTCAGATGGGGTTATACCTCCAAAAACTCTGACAAAAAAGTCAAAAGTGAGTTTACACACAACATGTGGCACATCTGCCGCAGAGTGAAAATGATCCAGTTCACGAGAAAATTACTCTTAAAGCTGAAAGAAATAAAAAGCAAATTGAAGCTGAGACATAGAAGTTTGGCTTGAGTCTGATGAAAACAACTTTTATTCATAATAATAAAAAAATGCTGAGAGTTTAATGCAACACTTACACATTTGGTTGTTTTGGGTTTATCAACACGGTAATTATTCTTCATTAGGATTTTTTGTTTGAGTCAAATACTACTAAATGAACAGGAGCAGCATAAAAAAATTGAGTGTCCTTAAAAGTGTGTTTCTTTTGAGTGTCCTTTCTCTCCAGTGAACTTGTTGCCCGTTGCCTCAGTTCGTCTCTCTATTACCATAACTTGAGCTTTTTCATGGTCTTTGCTCCCTCACATATCTTGGCTGATGACAGGGGAAAAAAAAAAAACTTTTTCAACCACTAAGTACAAAAGCCGGAAGAGCTTCATGCACATTCCAGTGAATAAACACCTTGACTCTACATCTGGAGATCCTGTGATGATGGATTGATTGAGTTCACTTAGGTGGCTCACTACACAACAGCTTCACCAAGGAGAGCATCACACAAGCAGCCAAGTCTTCTCACCCGCCATCAGAAAGAAAAACACCAGTCAGAGGTTTTCTCTTACAGCCACACATCCAAGAGGAGAGTTTGAAATGAAGCAACAAGAGGTGAGGACAGTCAGTCAGTGTCTGCGCACAGTTATTATCTCTCTTCTTCAAACGGAGCCTATCAAATCTCTTAAACTCCTTATCTCATTGCTCAGCTTTTTATCTCACCCACAGGAGCAGGGAGGTGCAGCCTGACAGCACTGACAAAGACAACACTGTGGATAAAGACGCACATACTGCATTTCTACTAACACTTGAATTATCTCAATGAACTTCCAAATTCCCCAAAGCGTCCAGGGGTTTACTGTAAAAACTCAGGTCAAATTCACCACTGATTCCCCCCCTTTTAAACACAGATTATAAGCACTTTGTTGTGGGAGTGACTTACCTGCCAATCTCGGAGCAGCGCAGCGAGTCTGCAGCCACAGCCGCGCGTCTGAAGCTGCCGCCGGGACATCCTCTGTCCACGAAAGCTGCGACGCACAGACACACGAGAGCAACAGCGCAAATTAAACCAACCAAACTAATGCAGCACACCAGCCAGGGCTTGAATTTAGCCATTGGTTTCCGTGGAGGGGGAAACTTTGTTAGACAGAGACTTGTTGCTGCTGCAGCACAGTGCGCACTCAATGAAATCTGTCTAATCCCAAACGTAGGTTTATACCCCTCCTCCCTCCATCCTCTGCTGCCCTGAAGTGAAAGAGATTACAGGAAAACAGCGAAACATTGTAAAGATGTTGGACATTATTCCTGGGGAAACAACCCTGACGTCACGGTTATTCCCAGCAATGGTTTAGCAATTTCAACGTTAGAAATATAAAATATGTTTCAGGTTGTAAATGATCATTTTCACTGTTGCGCAACACTGATAAACCCCCCCTCCCCTTTCTTGTCCATTTCCTACGACTCCAACATTTGTCACTTCACTGACAGAGCTCCCTGCTCTGCTCTTGTGTTACATGTAAACTGTGTGTCAGTGACCCAGAGGAGACACTGTCTTTAAAGTGAGGTTTTACAGATGCTGAAATCCTCCAAAGAAACACACCATCAGCCTGCTGAACAGGTTCTGCTTAATTGTAATGATCCTAATTGTCCAAATCACATAAAGACATCCCAAATTAACTTGATATAATTATTCTATATTATTAACAACAATGAAATTGTATTATAATAGTTGATCAAACTCACAAAAGGTACTTTTTTAGGTTGCCATATTTGTTCTTACTTAACATAAATACTTAAAGGTTCACTTTACATAAATAGCAACATTATGACAACATAATGTGTTGTGTTGACCCCCCCCCAAAAAAACCCCCAAAAAAACCAAAACAAAATCCCTATCTCTTATAAATGGTGAAACTCTACACACAAACAGGATAATAATCTCTACAGTCGAAGACAATTTGGTGGCAATCAAACATGTCTTGGTGGAGGTTTGTGGTCTCTGAGTCGTTTCTAGTCCAGTGCACAAAGTGAATTAGTGACAATTATTATTAGTATTAGTGAATTTCTGTGCTCTCCAAACACAAATTATTTCAATGTGTGATTAACAACTAGGCAGAAATCTACAGTGAGATGATTGTCATGTGACACAGTTAATTTCTGCCAAACTCAAAACCTAAAGGTTTTAGTGTTGGACTATGAACTAAGGTTTTGTGTGCAAGCTGTTTCCAATACAATTTTACCAGGTTCATGTTTGCAGAGTTATTTCCCTGATTCAACAGCTCGTCCTCGGAGAGAATTTTTTTAGTGTCAGTGTAGTTTTACTAACGGCTGGCATTATGTTTCAGGATTGAAGTTTGAGTCATCTCTATGTTTTTTCTGAATTTCTTATTTAGTGAGTAATCCAGTTTTCATGAATTCAAAATAGGATTCGGGAGAAATATTTTGTGATGAAGCAATGAAAAAAAAAGCATTTGTCAGTATTACTGTGCTTCTGAGTTCATTTCCAAAAAATCCTTTACACCCTTAGTTTTTTTAGTGCGTTATAAGAGCAACAGAAACTTATCATAAATTTCACCATGAATTGTTTACAACTCTAAATACTCTCTACCCTTTAAAAGTCTCAATAAACTGCAATTCCCCTCAGGTCCTTTGGCTGACTGGTCCAACATAATAACTGAATGCAGTGCCTTATAAACTATTAACATCATTTTAAAATTAAAACTAACAGGCAGCCAGTTTAGAGATTTTAAAATTGGTATAATTTGTGTGCTCCTTCTAGTCTTGGTATGCCTCTGGTTTATGGTATTCTTCACTAGACCTTAGAGGAGAAACAACCTCACTCTGGAGGTGTTTTTAAATGTTAAAATGTTCAAAATCAAGTATTAATCCTGAAATGCCTTGCTTCATTTCTTGGGAGACATCTAGGCTTTGATATCTAGTTACAAAGTGACTCAATCAACGATGTAACAGAAAAGCTTTTCTTTCCCGTCATTCTTCCTTATTCATACTGATACAACTTAACTCTATGTCCTAAAATAACCTTCAAAGTAACATAAAATTAAGTGGAAATGTTTCCTTCACAGTACAGAAAATGTGAAGCAGACAGTACCAAAGAAAAGTTGTTAACAGAAATGAGAATGACTGCTGAGAAATAATGACCTCATGACCTCTCACACATTTGTTCTGAGGTGGTTTACCAGCCTGCAGAGATGCCACCGAGCAAAATGAGATTTCCTTGCATTCTTTGTGTTTTTGATGTCGCAGCACATGTTGACGAGCCCAGATCTCCAGATGGCCAATCTACCCTTAAGCTGTATAAAGTGGCAGAAACCCAGTCTGGAAACATGGACTCTCTCTCTCTCTCCGACACCTCAGACAGTCTGTCTGCAAGCCTGACTCATCCCAACTGAAGCTGGAAGTTGATGCAAATAGAAGAGACGCAGTGAAGTCAACATGTAGAGCACAAAACTCCACACGAACACACACAAGTTTCATCTGTGGAGGTGATGAGAAAAGTGGGCAACAAGACTGAGCATGTGGGCATCTTGAAGATTATCAGTTCTGCCAGCCAGGAAGGAGGAAAGCCAGTCAGATAATCCATCAGCTAATTGCACACACACACTCTCATAGATATCCCCATGAGGGGGGAACAGGCAAAGCCATGTAATATATTTAAATGATCTGATCAGCAATATGACTCAGTGTATTAGTGCTGAGAGTCTGTTCATGCAGTATGTCACGCAAAGGGAAGGAAATCATGTTTGTAGCAATTGCATCAAAATATGTTAAACAGTTGTGTTCCTGTGGTGCAAAATAAAGATTAATGCTGCCAAACCAAAGGGGGTCAGACAATAATAGTGCATCAGGGTTCACAAATATAGTCTCCACCTACCTGCACCTGAAGTGAGACACAAAACACAGCAGACCCAGGATGAGGACACACCCCTCCAGGGCCAGAGGGCTGCCTGAGTACAATACTTTTAGCACCCCCACCCCCACCCCCACCTAGTGGTGTGCCTCTGCTCGACTCTCTCTGATGCTCCGGTGGGACAGTCGCTGACCGAGGTGCTGAATTTGCAAAGCTTGCATCAACTGCCGCAGTCGAGGGTGTTGACCTTCAGCTGGGGCAGAACCACGAGAACCACGAGTCCAAAGCCGTGAGAGCGAGCTGCTGCTGTGTCTGCTATTCACACTATCAAACATTATCCTGAAACCAATGTGAACTCAGCAACTCATTTGTTGTCAATTTATATTAAATGCAACAATACCTCTACCTGGGACATTGCTTTATTACAGACTACACAACAGTACATTTGTTGTGATGAGCCACACGTATGGAGACCTTTAATGGGATGTTGTATTATTATATTTTATGTGATAATATTTGAACTGTGTGCAGTAGGAGAGAGCACTGATATGTTTTAAATGCATCCTGTCCAGTGCTGCAAACAGACAGGTAAAACTTCAACACAAGGGGGAGATGATGTGTATACTTTCAGTCATAAAGCTCTTGACTCTTGTGATTGAAATCATTGTTAAACTGATAATTGAAGGGAATACAAATGTTTATATTTAATATGAGATGTAAATTACTCAATATTTACAATATATGTAAACAGAAATCATAGCCAGAGACCACATGTATGTTAATGTAAATTAATGTTACATTAACTTAGTCATAACCACAACCTTTAAAAAAAATAAAATAAAATCCGTGTGTGAATGCCTACAGCACTGGAAGAGGTTGTTTCCATTTATTATGAGCTGAGGTACAGTAATTAACCTGATGAAGTACAAGTCAGTGTGTCATTATTTTAATTTAGGTAAGTATACAGAGATGGTGTAGGAGAATTTTCTGCAAGGATACCATACTGTAGGTCGCTGTGCTCCTATAAATAGTGCATAGTTATTATTCTGCCCTCCCTGCGTCATACCAACCCCCCACCACTCATTCATGCCAGCCCCTATTCACTCAAATCCACCATCCTTTGTGAGCACTGCACCTTTACAGCTCATCACCATGGGTTTTTCTAGCAGTCCATAACCTTTTCATTCTTCAAGTTGTCTTTATTAATGTGTATTTTTGGATTCTAAAATTACTAACATGTACTACCATTATGCCTAAACACTTCCAAAACTACTTTCCTACATGTGAGTCACCTCTGAACAGAATAAAGACAGAAGGAAATGTACCAGAAAACCATGAGAAAGATGAAAGAGTACATTCAAGATCATTTGGAGTGCACAGTGACAGCACAGATAACGAATTATCCCAAAAATATGAGCCTCAAAGCACTACTATAGGAACATTATGGATTAGATTTTCAGGCAGTATTGATGTTATTTTTAAACACTGTAGCTTTAAAATGTAGAAACCTAAAATACTTCAGATTTCTGTCAGAACATTTATCAAAATGTATTTTCTTAGACTAATAAAATAAACATTTATCCTTCAGCTTTTACAATTTATGTAATTCTATTAAATGTGTGTTTGAGTCAGACTGACTCATTTTATTTTCATCTACAAGTCTCATTAATGTTTCATACATCAATATTATTCAGGCTTTCATGAATATCATACCATAGGCCTAAAAACATCACAAAATCATTGTGAATGGAAGCTACAATTTACATTATTGATTTATTTTAAAGTCCCCTAGTTAGTGGTAAAAGTCTTTTTTCTCCTCTTTTTTCCCTCCACAATCAAAGTGAAACACACCTGCTGTATCTGGTAAGTAAAAAAATGACTGAACCGCACCAGCCCTCCATTTACTGTGATGAAACCATTATTAGAGTGGGTGGAAATTAAGCAGTTTAAGCTCAAAAGGAATTAACACCTCCCTCATACAACTGCAGCTGAGTAGAAATAAGCACAGGAGCACATCCACATGTCCTTATACCCACCTATCCAACGAGTCATGTCAAGAAAGCTGAATCATTGTTTTTAACCTGTCCACATAAACAATTAAGGATCGAACGAGTGAAAAATAGCAACGTTGGAGAAAAAGGGACAGTTTGTGTCTAGTGTCTGCAGAGACCGCCAACCCACACAAGGGGTTTCACTTAATTTGCTTGATTAATACAGAGTGCACAAAGTTTAAACCTTTGTTAGCTGGAGTTTAGATTTTCCAGGTCTTATTTAAGTCATCCAAGCTCTTGAAAACTACAAATAGATCTGTAATCCATCCTGTCATTTGAACAAATATTAAAATGCTAAAAATGCTGCCTTCAAGTTCAGTGGTTTCACCTGCAGATTCACTTCAGAGACCAGAACAAAACCTGTCAACAGCCTGACCAATCAGATCACTGGAAATACAGAAGCATCATTTCAACAGGTCCCACTTCTACAGATCAGTTCCAATGCTTTGTCTTTTACAGTTTTACATCCGTTCCTTTGGTTTTTAAAAAGAGCTTCCCACAAACAAAGTGAGTATTGAACCACATTAGGATGATGCAGCTGCATTTTAAAGTGCTGGAAATGTGGAAAACAAGAAAAATGATCTTTGGATGTGATGGTAGAGTCCCTCCTGACTTATCTGAAAATCCCATCTCAAGAGTGAACAGTTTTAAGGGGGGATCTGTTTGTATGCCACACCAAAAAGTTACAATAGGACAGGTAGGTTTAACGTAAGTCCACCCGCATGATGAGAAACTTGTCTACATGTATGTATGCAGGACCTCGAGAGGATTAAAACTGAAAACTGAAATTATATTTTTTTTGCAATCTTCTCTCTGTTACCTGTAAGTAGGTCTGAAGCTACCTCCAGCTAAGACATGATCTTTCTTTTTTAGACATCCTGCTCAAGTCTCATCTGTGCAACAGTGGGTGCATTCGGGGTCACACTGGTGCATGTACAGCTATGTAAGGTCTTACATCTCAAGCATTACTGGAGGTAAGGAAATTTGCATTATTCATAAGGCAGTAATTCAATTGGCTGGATCAGAACCTTCGGCCAAACCTGCAGCCAATCGGAGAGGTTTTTTTGAATAATGTGACTTTTACTTAAATAGCTTCTAAACCTGGAGGACAGGGGAAGATCTGGGCTGGAAGGAAAGATGGTTTTAGAGAAATCTAAACATCTGTTGACACTGAGTTGATTTAGTTGTTAACTATTCAAAAGGCACAAGATCTTTTACTGCATAAAGATTCATTCTTTCCCAGCAGGTTTTCCATTAATATGATCTCACTACAGCTGAAAAAATAACTAAACCCTCAGTTGTTTTCATTAGAAAAATGATTCACTCTAACATCATGTATGTCACCATTATTATTGCAACATCTCAATTACATGACTTGGAAATGTAACAAAGCATACTGTACATTACCTTACCTTACTTTAACATTTAGAGTTTCTAGTTTACCTCATTCTATCCTTATTTGATCTCATGGTTTTCACCTCATTTTACTTCTGAAATCGTCCCACTGTACACACCCGCAGGCATCACCTTTTCATCTCATGTCATTTTAGGGACATCACTCATTGTTCTGACACTGTTGCTTTTAATTAGCAACTCTGCCTCTTTCACATGAATGTGCTTGGAGCCAAATAGATGTGAGGCCCACTGAGGCCAGAGACCCCCTGGAGAGACAGGCAAAGTTCACTTTGTGGTAGAGGCTCCCAGTTTGGTGTAGCTAAACCTGTCCTTGTTTTGACACAGCGGTCGGGTCTCCTGCAGCACACAGCTGTGTTTTAAATGTCTGCAACTTCTGGTTTAGCTTGGCGCTTTCTAAACTGCAGATAAACTAGCCAGATGTGTGAAGCATGACAGATGTGAACAATCAAATATTGGCAGATCCCAAGAAAGAGGACTCTGCAGATTTTAATTTCATGCAGAGCTTAATTGGATACCTCAACAAAACAGTGAAAGACACATAAAGACATTTTTCTGCAGAAACGACGGCTTCAAGAATTTTTTTTTAAACTTTCGTGTGATTTGCCTGTTTGTGGTTTGGGTTAAAACAAAGTAGGATAACTTGCATGTGTGTGCTAACAACAGCAGTCCATGTGTTTTTGTTATCAAATGTCCCTAACCTCTGTCACTGTCCTTATGCTCTCTGCAGCCAAACAACATCCCGTGAAGTATTTTTAGAGCAGTCAGCTGTGGGTCAGTGTGGGACCCATAGCTATGTGTCTATCCGATTTCAACACCCACATGAATGGGAAGCCAATTTCTGTCTGATTGCAAGGTGAAAGCTTTTATAGCAGTTGGCAACTTCTGAAAAACAAACCAGTGCCTTCAACAAAAGCCTCGCTCAACCTTCTCCAAATCCTCCTCTTCCCTTGGAAATGACAAAGAATAGAAAAGGGAAACACTGATGCTTATTAACAGGAAATCAAAGAGAGGAGTAACAGAAACACGAGGTAGTGAAGAGGCAGAGTGCACTTCTGCTTCCTGACTTTATATGAACACTGACAATCCACAGAAACCAACCTATCACTGTCTCTCTGCCAGTGTGTCTGAAGTGGTCATTTCTCCTTCCTATATGAAGCGCCTTATATGTGGGACACAAAATACATTCATTATTTCTCAAAAACCGCTGAAAAAGCTGTAAAAAATACAATTAAAAAGTAAAAAAAAAAAAGGTTAGAAAAGTGGGTTATGAGTTGTTAGTAGTTGCACTCTGATTTGTAGCAGCATTGTGATTGGATGTTGTTATCATCCCTCTCATTGGCTAGTTTCTAGTCATGCACCATTAACTACTTGTAAGCTCTTCTTGTTCTGTTTCTAACCCCATCTTGATTGCACTGTGATTGCTTGGTGGTTACCTCTGCTCTGATTGGCCAATTTGTAGCCCCACACTGATGAGGTGGTTTGCTGATTATCAAATGGACTGACTGCTGATTGGGTGCTTTGTACCTGCATTTCGATGGTCTGTTTGATAACTCCACTGGCTGATTTGTAGCCGTGTCTTGATTGGCAGAGCTCATCTTTGCATCCTGATTTGTTTAGCCCGACTATGAATAAATGTTTCATAAGCAGATGAGTGATGCGCGGGTGTCCACTGGAGCATTCATTTAATGAACATATCAGTCTCTTGATGACTTTCATCTGAACCTGAAACTTGAGTTTTGTCAAAGTATCAGTTTCTATGTTGATAATACAGCCTGGAGCAGCCTGGTGCTCCTCATTGTATCATTTCAGTGTTGATATTACATCCTACAGAAACTGCTTCATTAGATGAGTGGGCAAGATGTTTTGATGATTCAGATGAGCAAACTGTTTTTTCACCTTGTAGGCCCCAAGCTGCTCTGTGGTTAATTATTTACCTTGCTGATTAATTTTTCAGTTATTTCAAATGATGCCAAGGGACAAAGTTTATAGGGATGCAAGATGTGATTAAAGAGTTGAGTCAGGACAAAACTGTGCCACTTGTCTGGCATAGAAAAGATTCTTCCTTATTTCTCATAATGAAGTGTTGTAGACAGCTTGGGATGCCTCCTTCAGCTGGAGCTTGGATAGTTGGTATCACTACAGTCCAGCTGAAAATGAGTCTCTCATTTGGATTTTAAACTTTTATTCATACAAAAATAATGATTCCATTAAGATATTCAGCATGACAGTTCATTCTTAACTTTGGAAACAGATAATAAATCTCAAGCTTCTCTTACTTGCTAATTATGAAGATGTTGCTCTTCAAAGCTCCAGACTAAGAAAATGAGCACAGCTCTTAAACTGAAATGTTTTTTTTTTTTTTGCTAAAGATAATTATCCTGAAAGTCTTGAACCATATTCCTGAATATGACAGAACACTCCCAACATTTCTGCTGTATGTGAGCACAGAGCAGCAGCTGTGTGCACTGCAGCACTTGCCATGAAAGTTTGACCATCTGACCCTGCTGAGACTTGCTGTGTCCAAATGCAAAAATAGAAAGTGACATAACCCAAAATAGAAAAAAAAAACAAAAACGTAATTTAGTTTTTTTGTTTATCACTCACTTTCCAGTGTCCTCTTTTTGGATGTTTATTTTTGTTTATTACCACACACCACGTTTTCCTGTTGTTTTTTACTCTCTCCGTGTCTCTGTGGACATTAAATGGGCCATATTGCACCCTGAGGCTTTAATGTCCCCCGCTGCAGCCCACTGTCTACAGAAAGACAGGGAGGGGCACATGAAGAGCAACACAGAAATCCACAGAATAAAAAATTGTTAATAAAAAAGAATCACACACCTCAAAGGAATGAGATGTTCTTAATAAACAGTAATTATCATAAAACCCAGATGTTGTTGATGAAGACGAGGAGGAAATCAGATTGGATCAGCACCGGTGACACTCGCCTGCTTGATGAGATGCACTGAGGAGAAAAAGGTAGCAGAGGAGTTAACACAGGCCGACGCTGAAGTGGATGTTGAAGAGGGGGGATGGGTGCGATGGAGTAAAGTTACTTTGCCTCTCCCTGGAGCAGAGGAGACAGAGGCACAGATGTCAGAGAACAAAAATTCCCCTGAGAGAGTGGGGCAAAATCTGCTCATTTCTCAGCTTTGCACTGTGAAACACAATTCGTGAGAGCTTGAGTGTCTAATTAGTTGCGTATATTAACATCAGTACACACTTTTGCCCTGCGTCCTTGGACATCTGCTGTGAGAATTATGACCCTGGGTGTGCAGATGGGATGAAACTGAAGCATTGCCACGCTTTTGTTTTGAGTATTTTTTTTCCCATTTCCCTGCAATTATTTGAAGTGACCCACATTTTCCAGTATGCTCTTGACACCATCAGATTATGCAGCCATGTTGTTTGTTTACTGACAAGAAAGCTGATGGAGTTTTGATTTTTTTTGTACAATTTAAAATCTCATAATGATGAAAATAAATGTACACAGAGAAGAAAGGGGACGTCTTCTGTGCACATGATGAAAAGATACAGAAAACTGCATGGGATTAACAACGCAGTATCTTTTTAGGGTATGAATGCGCCCAGGAGATCTTTAATGAAAATATTAATTTAACCAAACAGTATTCAATAAATTACAACCCCTGCATAGAGTGAGATGTTTGGGATATACACATCTGGATGAAAGGGAATCTGTGATTTGGTTTAAGAGGAATGAAAGGATTATTTTCTTAAATATGAATATGTCTTCACCACAGATCCTAATGCAGATTTACTTTTGACAAGATTAATATTTGCGAGTTGGATCCTTTTCCCAAAAAATTCTGACTAAAATAAAAAGAATAAAGATGAATGAATAAAAAGGTGGTGTTACTATTGTTTGTTACAGGTCTGTAGGACAGGAAGCTATTCTATAGACCCTCACGTGCTTGTAAATAACCACTGTCCTCTCGCATTAATGTAACTGTTGTCACTTGTTGAGTTTTGACTGACTGTGTGTCCAATAACATTTGTCCATCGCTGCTTGTGGTTTAAAAATAGACTGTGTGTAAAAATGTTAATTCCCTTAACAGAAGCTCTCAAGCGACGACTCCAATTCTGCTACAATCAAATGAAAAGGGAACAAAGTCAATCAAGCTGCTCATTATAGAAGAAATTATCTGTAGTGACGTGGGTCTTAATGAACTTTGCGCGTGGAAAGCGCGTGACAGTGCGCAACACAGTGCTGTCATCCAAAGTTAGCAGAGCCCCTGTGAAGCGTCACAGTGACCGCCAGGCTGCCAGTTCAAGCTGCACTCCATAGTTTCTGCAGCAAATGCGAGATCAGGTGGCTCCAACTTCATCTCCGCGGACAGCCCTGTGATAGTGGAGTGTGTGGATGTGGATTAAAGAGTGGGCTCCAACTGTCTGATGCTGAACACCTGCACGTGGCGGAGGACTGCCTTCTTTTCCTTTACTCGACCTTCAGCCTCCATCAGCTTCAGTTCGCCTGTCAAGCGAGAGAGAGCCAAGGATGAGTTCCTCTCTTCCCAAAAGCGAGTCGACCACTTCTCTGCTGAGATCCTCCGGTCTCAACCGCAGGTCTGCGCACTCGGATCACGGTCCTCACGGTCACCGGAGTCACCGCGCTCACCATCATCCCACCGGACCTGGAGGCAGCGGTGATGCAGCCTGGACGGAGGACTCCGAGAGTGCGCGGAGACCTCTTTGCCAACCGAAGCACGCTGACTCTCGAAATTTAAGTGATCATCATCACCGTGCGCAAAAAAGCCATTCTCACCGGCAGCCGAGCCACCTGGATGATGGTGCCGCTCAGGAGGATGTGAGGCACAGGACGAGCCGGCAGCAGAAAGAGCGCAGCAAGTCCTCCAGATCCAAACACTCCCATCATCACCACGACTCCTCTCGAGGTGAGCTGCCTCCTGCAGCGCATCATCAGGGCGGATCCCGGCAGGACAGGAGGACCTCACCGGTCCCATCTTATCCAAAACACCAGGACGAAGCGGCTTTCTTCTTCGAGCCCAGTGAGAAAGTCATCACTGGGTCATCTTCCAGTCTCAGCTCTGATCCACCTGCGAC
Organism: Pseudochromis fuscus; assembly: GCA_900323345.1. Lineage (NCBI taxonomy): Eukaryota > Metazoa > Chordata > Actinopteri > Pseudochromidae > Pseudochromis > Pseudochromis fuscus. Next base: position 6,586 of record OOFC01029059.1, on the reverse strand, counting down.
CAGCGCACCTGCCAAGCCCGCATCCAGGCGCACAGCCAAAAGACTGAGCGCAACCTCCGAGTATGACTCTAGTCTTCATCCCATAGTGAAGTCAGTCTTTGGGCAGGTAAGGAGGCTCGAAGAGGAAATTAAAGTTCTCAAAGTTCATCATACGGCGCAAAATATATAATATCACTGCTCTTAGACTACTTTAGTCTGGATTTATGCTTCTAACTATTCATCTTTTTCTTTTAGTTCCCTGCATCAGCATTTAAGTTATTCTTTCCAACTTTTTAAAATAAAATGCATTCAATATAGTTGATATAACCAATGTCCTATCACAAAACATTCTGTGAATATAAGATTTTCATTATGTTTTGTCGTTCACATCTTGAAAAAAGTTAACCTTCGCTCTGTCCTTGTTTGGTTAATTAACTGCAGCATGGATGCTCATCAGACATGTGGCTGATTATTCAGCAGCAGAGAGAGGTTCACAAGTGAGAGGCAGGTGAAGCCTATTAACCCCTTAGGTTATTTTTTTAAATGTTTGCCTGAAAAACATCCTGAAATGTAGTCAGTCACAGCTGTGAAACCAAAGCCAAGATGAATAACCCCAGGCTCTGTGGATTAGACACACTTGGGAGAAATTTGAAATAGAATAAGTCTCTTTATTCTTATCACCAGGCTAAAATGAGATTTCAGAAACCCCAGCAAAAATTAACATTTTCACTTTCACCTAATCAAACTGGAAGATAGAGAGGAACTATCAGCCCTGTAGCAATTACTCATTAAACTCTGATAGTACTGAAAAAATCAGTAGAGCAACTCTGCTCAGCACCACTCAGAGAAGTGCTCTCTTCCTTGATTGTGCCAGTGCACTTGTGTTGTTATGACAGATACTGTCTGGTCCAGTACAGAGACGTCCAGGGTGGAAGGGGTTAAAGCCACGTGTGACCTCCAGTCAACCCAGCTGATCAGATTAAAAATGAATGCATGGTTTCGGTCCAAATCTGAGTCCTGTATGTATCTGGTGTCCATTACTTTCATTATGAGAGGGGGAGGAGGGGGCCACAGTCTGTCATGCATCCCGATATGAAGACAATCACTTTCATTGTTAGTGTCACCTGAGCAACTGCAGGTGGATCGACTTTCCCACTGTGTGGAAAATGTTTCACTCTCTCACTCAAACACACACTTACCCACAGACACACGGTAAGTGAACCATTCATGTACTGACATAGATACCACTAACAACATGTACAGATACTGTGGTCATTGACGACCAGTGGCAGGTAACAGGTGCATCTCTTCACCACCTGTTCAGTTGATTTGTCATCTACAAGGTAACACATCTCTCCTCAGACGGATGGTGCAGCAGCACAGCAGGCCGTCTACTCCGCTCCAGTCTTTTACTTGTTTCAGTGAAATCCGTCTTCATGTGTTGATGATGAAAAAGGTCAAGAGGAGACAGTTACCTCCCTGTGCTCTAATGTGCTCCAGAAATAACTCCTCTCAATCCAGGACAGAGCTTCAATCAGTCTTAGGGGTTCCACTGAGGCAAGATCCATGCAGTGCTGTGCTATATAAAGTCTCTCGAGGTGCTGATGTGTGTGGAAATCATACATGATTGAAATTTTTTGGGATTTAATGGTGTGAGAAAAGTGTCACACCATTAGATTATTTATGTTGGCGACGTCACTCTGAAGAGTTGTCAGGAAAATTAATTTGAACTAAACTAACAAAGTTAACTCAGGATAATAAATCTGTATTTTGAGTCATTCGACTTTCAAAGTGCAGACAAGTTAGTTTATCGTCTGTGATGTTGTCCCTGCGAAGTTAAGTCATATCAGAGCCAGCTGTCAGTAGTCAAAGTCAATACATGAGTGGACACGTATTGGTTGTGCATCGGTTTGTGTGAAAGGACAAGAGTGAGTAAATGATGAATCTGTGAGAATGGGAAAAAAAATCAAACAAATGATGGAAAAGTGAATATAACTGAGACACTTTTTTTAACCTGCTCAGCATTTTAATGTAAGTGACCACACAGTTATGATAATGTGTTTTTACTGCTTCTCAAAGAGATGCATTCAGCATGACGCAGAATCCAGGGTGAGATAGTAAACTCCACAAACTCTTTCATTTCATATTTTCTTATGTAACATCAAGATCTGCATACAATCCCAGCAGAACTCATGCCGCAAGTAGAAGAAGCTAAAAATAGCCCAGGAAGACCTGATTATGTGAGACTGGAGGAGGGCAGAGTGTTTTGATTTGGATTTTGTTTGGTCTTGTTGATGATATTGAAGCACTTTGGCAAACATGTTACCTGACAGATGAAAAGAGGGAAACATCCATGAGCAGACATGTTTCTCCAAGCTGCCACATTTTTATATTCATATGATGAATCATGGCGTTTAAAAGGCGAGTGTGGGGGTTAGAATGAGGACAAATGTGGTTTGAATTTGTTCTGCAGCTTGTTGTGGACTTTTAATGTCACATTTTATATTCATATTCTGGCCTTTAAAAAAATCCAGGCTAAAGCAAACACCTTGATCAAGGACAGACCATCAGCTTTTTTTTTGTCCCATTAGAAACATTTCTATTTTAATAGACTCTGAGCAAACGCTGGCACTCTCAAGATCTGTGACCTTCAGTGACCTTCACATTAACAAACGCTCACAGTGAATCTAGAAATGCAGTACTGACTTGTTTTTAAAAGATGCTGGTTATGTTCTGGGGAGATGTTATTTTCAAGGAGAATTTCCTTTTTAAAATTAAATTTAGATGAAAGGATATGTTCATTAACCAGCAGAGGGAGCAAGCACCATTTGTACAAATGGGTTTGAAGTTTGAGTGTGTGTGTGTGTGTGTGTGTGTGTTACAGCTTCTACAATGGACAACAAAAAGCTGCTGATTCTGGCCAGCATCAGGCA
>OOFC01029052.1:36502-51949 GCA_900323345.1 Pseudochromis fuscus | reverse complement strand
GTTAGTTGACCATGGACTCAGTAGAGTGAAATGAGAATGCTAACACACAGCAAATTATCACGACAATACCACAGAGAAACAGGAGGGCTGTCTGCCTGGCAATAAATCTGCAAGTAGGAGTCATCTCTAAAACTCTCTTGGTGAAAAGAGGGAGAATAAATCACTTGCCAGGGAAATGGGAGCATGAGTGATAGCCAGAGCCCAGCGCCCGGAGGATTGAGATGCCACTGGCCGGCCTGCAGTACCATCCAGGCAGAGTGCCTCATCAACCTTTGCTTTTAGTAGGACACAGCCACAGGCATCTGCTAACGGGAGATTTAGGAACAGACCCGACCAATAAAACAAGTGTTCAGCTTAAGAGCATATCTGCGGTGCTGCTGCGGGTCCCTGGGTCTCCGTCGGATCACATGGATACTCTTAACTTCTGGGAGTAGTTACAAAAACACAATGCTGCTGGGAAGCCTAATGAGCAGGCCTCTAAATTTAGATGATTTTGTACTTAAAAGGGTAAAAGGCCTAACAACCAAATATACTGCCACATGGAAATAAAAACAGTACATATTCTGGTTGCAGTGGTAATTTAAACATCACAATGCACACAAAGACCAATGAGACTGTAAAGCAACAATCCTAATTTTTGAAATTGGTCTTTCTTTGGATGCGCTCCCCTTCTTTAATACTGTGGTGTCTATGTGTGGCCTTGAACCTCCAGTTAGAAGTGGACTGACAGATTTTTTGGGGGGGACCACAAACATCCCTTTAATGCAGATAGAATTTCCCCTGACAAATCAAGACTAAAATATTTAATCTCCCAGTTATTTTAGGTACTGCATCACCTATCTGTTCTCTCTGCTGAGGGCAAGAGACCAGGGGGATTCAAAGCTGTGACAAGACATAACACCACACTCCTGGAGGAGAGCCACCTCAGCCTCCCGCCTGAGGAGAGTTTAAAACATGAGAGATACCAAAGCCAAAACAGAGAGTTTCCAACTTATATGCCAACAACCATTTTTGGGAATGAACTTTCTTTGATTTCATATCAATCAAATGGCAGTTGTGCTTGTGTATTACCACCACCAAGGAGGTCATGTTTTCACCTGCGTTGGTTTGTTTGTCTGTTAACATTACAAAAAGATATGAACACATCTTGATGAATGATTATTGAGAGATAGTGTATCACCCAAGGAACTGATTATTGAATTTAGGATCAGAAGATGTGACCCTGTCCGAAAAAGATTTTCTTGTGAATATAAACACAAATATGTAGGAGGATTGATGGCAGTTTGGAGGAGATGAGATTTAATTTCTGGACACAGTAGATCACAAACAAATCCATGTGCTAGGATTATGTCATGGTGGAAGCTTGTGTTCTCTAGTTTGTAATTTTTTATCACATATCACATTGTCACAATTTATTTTGACCATATTCTTTGTAATCTCGTTATTTTGTATTTTAATTAGTTTTATCTTGACTTCATGTTTTTCAATGATGTTTTAATGCTTCTCTTTGCTCTTTGAATTGCCTTTGAGAAATGGGCCATTTATTAAAGCTGGGCAGACAGAATTTAAAAGCAAACCAAAACTTAAAAGCAAAGTAAAGATGATTTTCAGCCTTTAGTAGCTACTGCTTAAATTCCCGGTTCACTCTTTTATCCACAGTTCACTGATCCATCCTGAAAATGTTTCTTTTGACCTGCCCCTGTCTTCTGAAAAGTCCACAGTGCTGGGTTATTGAGTATATCAAGCTGCTGGAATTGGATGTTTCTGCGGGGTGGGGACGTGGAGGTCACGGGGGAAGTCTTAACCTTGTGGTTAAACCAGATCTTTACTGCTGCAAAGCGAAGGGAAAAACACGATCATAAAGTCTCAGCTACATATGACATCATCTCACCATGAAGGGGGAGCCAGATGGATTTATTCAGTATAAACCTGGCATAAGACATAAGCTCCACAGACCATATGCATCGAGCCTGGCAGAAAAAGGGCGTCGCAGACATCCCCAGTAAGAATCATCTGGCGAAAGGACGTAAAGGGGTTACAGAGAGTGCATGTATGTACAACAGAGAACGAAGACATGAATAAAAAAATGTGCAACACTTTGAAGCTGATGTACTAATTGGATGAAAAGGATGGTGAAACACAGTTGAACTGTGATGTGAAGTGCACTTATGTAATAACTACATCTTACTTAAACAGTGTAGAGTTATCCATTGCACAACCTCTGACTTTACAGTATAGTGTGCATAATAAATCAGTCACAAAGCCAAGCTTACTCTCTCAAGAATGTGTCTTTGTTATTCCTCCTCAGCGGTCAAGAGGAGGCGATGATGGGTCAGCTTGTGGAGCACGGCCCTCTGACTGCTATTGTGGATGCTGTCAGCTGGCAAGATTACCTCGGAGGCATAATCCAGCACCACTGCTCCAGCCACTGGTCCAACCACGCTGTTCTGGTGGTTGGATACGACACCACTGGTACACACTGCCGCTAAACTTGCAAGGAAAAAGGATTTTAGTTGAGCTAATACTTACTGTTTTAGGTCAATAAAGTTGTGCAATCCTGGGGGCTATGAAAGTAATTTAATGCTGCCCCAGGCAAGATTTGAAGTTAAAAATACGCCTGTCTTAATCAGCTTTAATCACTGCTGTAACAGTGCAGAGTGCCACCCCACCCAAGGTGTTAAAACAAAGGAAGACTGATTGTCAAGCTGATGTTGAACCCCTAAAACCACACCTTTTTTTATATCAAATGAAATATCTGCTAACAGGGTGAGACAGTGCAACATGTTCTCACTGTCTTCATTTCACAGTTTTCTTAATAATGTAATGTGACTTTCTCAGTCTCACCCCTCTGACAAAACCTCTATTTAGTTATGAGAAAATTAATAATTGAAAGAAGAATAATTAGTTTAAAACTGTTTTCCTCTGATTTGCAGTGAGTAATGTTTTTGTCATTTTCACCTTCATGCTGTTCGTTCCCTTTAGTGATCAAATATTAGCTGGAATCGTAAACACGAGGCGTTTGTGTACCAATCTTGACGTCATGTACCGAAAGTTGTGTTTATTTAGATGGTCACCTCACAAGTGTTTTTGGCCCAGTTTTACGAAGCAAAACAAAAAACAACTGAAAGTGTGCAGAAAGGTTATGAATTGTAAGGTTAAGCAGTAGTTTTGTTTTCAGTGTGCGGTATCATCTATCACACTGTCACCCGATTTCCTGACAAAGTTTGTCCACAAGAGTGTTTTATATTTCTTAACATAAATCATTCCACACACACTTGTGCTTTCTGGGTAAGGATACGAGTGGTTATGTAACTCTAGTCTAAAATGGCTGCAGCTGCAATGCACATACACAAACACACACACACGGCTATTGCTCCTACGGTGTAAATAATTCAATCTTGAAATGCATGTTGTCGTCTTAGGGGATGTTCCATACTGGATCGTGCAGAACTCCTGGGGAACACAATGGGGGAATGAGGGTTATGTTTATATCAAAATCGGTCAGAATGTCTGTGGTAAGTTTGATCTTTGCCTCTTGTCATTTTATGTTAATATACATATCCTTTTTTATATACATATATATATTTATGCATAATGCTATGTCCAGTGTCTCCTCAGGGGAATAATAATGCTTCCTCTCATGTCTCTCTCTAGGTATTGCAGATTCTGTGGCAGCTGCTTTTCTCTGACAGCATTGTGTGTGAGTCATGTGTTTGTGTGTATGACTGTATTTACTCGTGCCAGACATTGATTGATTGTCATCTGTTTTCCTCCAAGTGTCACTTTAAATAATGTTTTTTTATTGAAATGTAACCATCTTACATTGGTAACACAAAATAAATCACTTGTGCTGAATTATAACAATAAATCTCTGTACAAAGTCTCTGTACAAAATATATGTTTCTTATTAAATACACAAGGTAGGTACATGTTATGGGTAATATGACTCACACATTTATCTATACAGAGATCACATTAATCACTGCATAAATACATAACACTTTAATACAGAATACTATACAAAACATGTCCACAACAGCTACTTTACTAACATTATGTACAAATTTTATGGCTCATATTTTATAGTGTCACATTTATGCCGTGCAAATGGTCCCGCGTAAGATGCTGACATTGACGCGGTTGAGGTTTATTGTCTTTTTATGTACACTTCCTTTCACCTAAGCCACATCTCAGTGGTCTGAAATGGCTCCCGATGACAAGTTCCTCACGCTGACATGAAAGATGATGTATTTTTATTGCAAAAGCACGTTGTCACCCAGCAGCGTTGTCCCAGCAGATGCGAGATTTGATCATCACTGTTCCCCTCAATCCATTTTACTTTCAGGTCAGTCAAGTAATTTACATATTTTTATTGTGAAAATATCTAAGCAGCTGTTATCAAGAGCAATCTGCAGGAGCTTGTGACTCGCAGTCAGATTAAAGTAAAATAGTCTAATTTGGGTGTTTGATTCATTTGCCCTTAAACATTCCTTCGCAGGCTCTGCATCACATTTGTTGTTTAAATTATCTTTGCTTTTATTTGATTGCCTGGCTTGCAAATCATTAAAATGTTCAAACTTATTTACATTTATTTTCCTATAGTAATACATCTTGTTTACAGGCTTTGTTATGCCTCACCTCAACATTTGCATTAAGTGGTATAAAAACACCAAATTAAATTGTACCATGCTACCAAAATGTGATCTTACTGTGTTTTTAAAAGTTTCCCTAATTATATTCAGTGTTTGAATAAACAGGATTTATTTAAAATGTGAAATGTCCTGCGGTTCACCTACTAACACTTTCTCAGCTGTGCAAATATCCCACTGTTGTGAAATCTGTTGCAGTGCAAAGAAGCCAGGACAGACGACTGAGACAAAACTCTAGTCGGAGTCCTCGCTGCTGCAGTAGGAGCTGTCGCAGCACTCTGCCATGTAGAGGAAGGTGTGGACGTTGGGGTTCATCTTGGGCACCCAGTGGCGAGGCACCAGGAAGGTTGCCAGGTTGAACAGATCCACAAACACTTTATAGCGGTCACTAAGTAAACAGAAAATCAGAGGTATATACAGTCATTTATGTGGTTAATGTATTCAAATTATATTTTCTGAAGAACAAAAGTTAACTTGCCGATGAATAAAAAGTAAAAGTGACATTACTTTGACATTAACTTTAAATATTTTGTCACCGTCCTTTCCAGGTGGAAGTGACCATGTGACAGGTTAATTTAGATAAGCGGAGTAGCACTGTCCTGTCCTTATCTAAATTAACTCTGAAGTGTTTGCAGTGTAAATTGTACAATCACAGAATGAAAGTTAAAGTTTACATCACACCTGACAGTGGATCTCAGGTAGTGGTAGCCGGATGAGCCTCCTGTGCCAGCTTTGCTGCCAATCATACGATGCACCATGCACACGTGATTGTCTAGGAAAAAGAAATTAAAAAAAGACATGTTTCCTTTGAGCTGTAACCTGCTTAGACTTAAGTGGGACATAAGTGATATTTCAGGGGAATAGGTTGGATTGATCAGCAGGCCTGGAGGATGTTCTAAGACTCCTCTGCCTCGTAGGTTGTAACCTAACTTTTAATTTAGTAACTTTGTGAATTCTCTTGTTAGTCCAGCTCTGTCCTTAGGCTAAATATGAAAGCATTGACTTCTAGTAAAGAAAAAAAAAATCTTTTTGCTGCTCTGATTATATGCAGCAACTGTCAGAGGTGCCACATTACTTACATCTCCATTTTGTCATGAGGGTGTCGATATCCATGAGGGATGTGAGCAGCTGGAAGGGAACCTGGAACCTCGGCTCTTCTCTGAAAGGTAAAGGAGACTTTTAAGATTTTAAAGCTGACAACATAAAAACCTCTCTGACTGCTGTTCTTAGCAGTTGTAAAATGAAAGCAGCTTCTACTTGTTCACAAGCAGCAACTGATTTAACAAGTTAACTACTACAGTTTTGCACTTACTATCACCTTGCAGGTACCACAGGATGACAATGTTGAGTGTTGTGTAGCTTTAATAAGTCTCATGTGACATCGTGTTCTTACTACACTGGTTTAAAAACCTGACTACCACACATTTTGGTAAAACCGGCACACGCTCAGACTATTGAAACACTCCCAAGACCATGAAGAGAGTCCAGCTGCTAGTGTTTTACAACTGCTTTAGGCGTCACATGACCTGGATGGCTGATGGGGGTTTAAGGGAAAAAGTGCTTGTGATATGGAAATATTTTTGTGTGCAGAATAAATGAGTAGCCCTGCCTCGGGAACTGAAGCGTTCTTAAGCTAGTTGTCCCTTTGAAGCCTGTGTGACTCAGGTGTGAAAATGTCTAGTTATATAAATAGGAAGCAAATATAACAGATACAGTGTCAGCAGGGTCCCGCTACACAATTAAAGGTGAAGAAACACTGAAAACACCAAACATACCTGTAGAAGTAGATCATCAGAGCACCTTGCAGAGCTTTATAAGACAGCCGCCTCTCACCTTGGTAAGAAAAGGGAAAATATATTACTTTCAAAGTAAAATAAATTCCCTTTATTTGTGTAGTATTGTGAGCTAGGGTTGGACATATGAATACATAGTGTGGCTTTGAATCAAGTGTAGATAAATTTAATGAACATTTACCTTTGCTGACGAGGTGGTCGTGACGCTTCTCATCGAACAGAGATGTGAAGAGCTCTCGCTGTTTGACCAGCTCAGCCATGAGCTCCTCCTTCTCCTCAGAATCTGACATTTTCTTAGAAAGAAGGAAAAAAACAGTAAATAAAAATATGGTGCCTGTCAATCATGTGTGCACTCTAGGGACAGCAAAGAAAGTTTGTTCTGAAAGCTAGAGTCATCTCTTACCTCGATTTTCTCCTTCTCCTGATTCAACCCATCAAATATATTGATTTCCAGCCTTTCCCAGAAATTGAATCCATCCGCCTCCAAGCCAGGCGTCCTCTCCAGCCACTCCTGGAAGAACAACCACAGATTTTTATCATATTTATTCTCTATTTAGTAGCAGCTTATCCAGGGAACGGTACAATAAAACTGGATTTCAGACACACTATCCCTACTTAAATTAACTGACTGACTAAATAAGGAGGAGTTTTGTAAGGCATACCTCCACCAGCTTTAACAGTGTCGGCTCCTGTTCAGTGGAGAGCAGCAACTCGCTGTCGTGACCTTTGAAATTGTCCCTGTAATGGCGTCTGTTGTAGGGAACCCTCAGGTTGTCTGGGACCCCAATTTTGTTCTCCAAGAGCCGAAACTGAAGGCTCTGGAAGCCGGAGGCTGGAGCCAGGTACTCCCTGCACACACAAATGCAAGTAAGTATACATGCACACAACTGGGCCAGAGTGCACTATCATGGAGAAATGCATCTTATAAAATTTTCAGAGCTGAAGTAGGGAGGCCCAGAAGTTATTTATGAGTTTACCTAAAGTCAAAAAAGTCCAAGGCCGTCATTGTTTCCAGAACTGCAAACTGGTCGACCAGCAGTCTGAAGATCATTACGATCCGGTGGATGCGAGTGTTGACTTTGAGCATGTTGCGTTCATCTCGGACCTGGAGAAACAATACCGTTTTTATTTTTTTTCTTGACTGAAGTCTGAAGCTGATGATGAAAGTGGAGGATAACTTCCTTTTTAACACAGAGATCTGAGTATCATTGTGTTCTCCACGGATTAGTTTGTACTCTTTTATTTATTTAAATTTTTCTACTTAATAATTTCATATTCTGAGCCATGTTCAATTCTTAACACTGACATTTCACATCTGCAAGATCTAAAGGTAATTGTACAAAATGTTCTTTTTCTTTTTCTCAGTTGTATAAAAGTGAGAATACTTAAAAATGTTTTTTTGCATTTAATTAAAGTGAATTTTTCTCTGTCATGTTGAATAAGACAAATCAAATCTTTGTCACTGTAGAGATATAACTTACATGTCCACTGATGAAGATATCTCGCACCGAATCAAGTTCAAACAAAATCTGTTTGAACCACAGTTCATAGGCTGAAATGAAACACAAGAGGTTGAAGCAACAATTATGTTTTAGTTTTGTATTACTAGACATTAAACAGTCAGTGTGATCTATCTATCTATCTATCTATCTATCTATCTATCTATCTATCTATCTCAAAATCAAATTATCAAATAGATTAAAGGATACAACAGTTTTGTTTTCTTGAGGAGATTAAAAATACTCAAAGCAATCTGAAGTTGATTTTACCTTGATGTGTGACGATGAAGAGGTGCTCATCGTGGATCTTATTTCCCTTTAGTTCACTTTGCAGAACCTGGGCTGAGACTACTTTATCAAGCTGAGTGTTGGAAAGAAAGAAAAACCTTGACTTAAAAAAACATACATTTAACGACAAGTGCAAATTTCAATACTAATCTTACTTCTTCTTCTTTTTTTTTTGAAGTACAAAGTATAGATACATGTTGTGTACCTGCAGGTAGTCTCCATAGATGATTCCTCCTTTACTGGCCTTGTTCACCCCTGCCTGAGAGGCATCCTCCTCTTCTTCTGTTGTGGGAGGTTTATTTTTGAATAATCTGCAGTGCAAAGGAAGAGAGAAAGCCTTTTGTTACTCGGTGTTTCCCGATCATCAGGATTAGTTATGTAAGGATATAAGCTTTTAGTGAAAGCAAAAAATAAAACAAAAAACAGAAAAATAAATCCTGGAGATCCCTATATTTTAGGTGTGATGACAGTTTGAACGTACAAATGCCTCTTCTCAAAGTACGGACATCCACTCATGACTTGTCCAAATCAGTTGCAGCAAAAAGGATGTGTTCTTCTTCCTCGACTTATTTTTTACTAATAGTGTCTTCAACACTGGACAGGTTTTTAAAGATTTATCTTACCCAATCAGTCAGGAGCATGCAGTTCCCTTCCGGCCCGCCTCTATTTGTCCCATGAATTGGCTGTTTACCTTTACCCAGGACTACCCTCCGGACTTTGTTTGACCTGCCAAAAGAAAAGTCACAGGGTCCTTTTCAAATATAAAAATGACAAAAACAGCCAATACTAAATAAGCATTTGTTTTCTGCAAGTTAACAAGAATATTAGATATGCTTAGTATTACAAAACTCTAATTTGAGTAATTATTCACTGGAGCCCTTTATACTAAAAGAGCAGATTGTAATCAGAAAACCTTTGTTTGTTGTATGGTATGTTGCTGTCTCGGTCACAGGGTACTATCAATGTTTGCACTCGTGGATTCTGTGTTTGTGTATGTATATGCAGTATCTAACATATTGAGCATGGTTACATAAGTGTCTCACTGAGGACAGATGTGCTTCGTATATTTGTGTTTCACAGACCGGAGGACCTGGGTGCTGATGTGGACTTTGTTGTAGATTTTCTTGTATGTAACACCAATGTAAGAAACACTGGAACTGCCTTTGTTTGTTTTATTGAAGCTTCACGCTCTGTCCCGTCAAAGTACCAGGGTAGGTTTGCACGAGAGAGGGCGAGATGTGTGCATGTAGCTCCTTTATACTTGTAGGAGTTATTCTCCCAGCTCACTGCTAGCTGAGGAACATCTTATGTGGCACAACACAATAGGACTCTCAATGCTTGGTCTATGATGAAAAACATTCTGCACGGAAAAGGTGTTGTCCTTCAAACAGAGAAACAGCTTGTTACGTTAGGCATAGCATTAGTCAACCAGAATAATACTGATAAGAACTTGTAAAATATTCCTTTACTACTGTAAATATTTTTTTGGTTTGCAAGAAAAAAAAGTATGCATACGATTTATTGCTTCAATCAAATAGAGATAAGAGATTTTGTTTCCTGAAATATAACCAAACCGATCCAATATTTATTCTATAATTGTTGTTTTCCACTAACTATATTAATAGTTTTGAACTTCTAAACCAAAACTTTTCTTGTAACAATCTCCACCCTCTACCACAGTTTAATTTAAAGTGATTTTGTGTGTCACTGAGCTTTCTGGAAATCACTGATGCCTCTCTGTAGGGTCACTGGACTCATCTGTAAATATTTACTATTTGGTTAATATTTCATTTACCTCAGCGAACATCCCTGGAGATGTGTGGTTCCAAGGTTATCAGGAGTACATGAAGTGCACATAATAATGTGTTCTTACATCAAGTACACTGAGGCTATATGAGGATATTTTTCCTGTTTATGTGGACAAATGTGATATACATACCTGTTTTTCATCAGTGGATTGTTGGAAGCTGAAAATGTCATTCTTGTTAGGTCTGTGATATGAGCTGTCACACAGTGTTCATGCAAAGTATTTGTTTGTTTCCATTTGCAATTGGCAACCTCTGCTGACAGTAATGATAGCTTTGTTGCTCCCTGCCATTCAAGCCTCAACAAACTGCCACTCACAACAGGTACATGGTTTTTTTTTTGAATAACAGTTAACCCAGTTTCATCAGTGTTAAAACTCAGAATCCATAATCCACTCTCTCAAAGTCTCTCCCAGATCATTATCGCCCTTGTTTTTCACCCACACTCTTTGTGGACTTATCGAGTGGAGTCCCATCAGTGTGTGTGCAACGGTCCTCAGAAGATCAGAGGAATGATAACAAGCAGCTATTTCTGAATTGGGACATGGTACAAGCCCAGCATTATAAGGCTGCAGACTGAACAAAAAAGCAGCCCCAAAATGCTTTGTTCTTGTTCCCATTTAGTCTGGATGAATGGGATGCTAGTGGAGAGAGTGGGGGTACAGTGGAGTGGGGGTGGGGGGGGTGCTCGAGGCGACTGGGGACTGTAGCTGCAGAGGTTCGAAGCTTTAACAGACCTGTCCATCTCACCGATAGGATGCACGTGTTGTTCCTCCTTATCTCCAAGGTCTGACTGAGTCACTGATTAAGAGAGAGCGAGGATATTGCCTTTTTTGTTCTTACTGCCCTGTGAAAAGTCCTGCAATGAAAGTTTAACTGTTTTCTGCGACCACCCTAAGTCCTTGAACTGTGCGGTTATAGTAGGTCTGCTTTTAACAAGCGCCGGCTTTGTCATCAGTTGTGAGTTCACCTTTGCATCAGTTTTAATCACAGCCTTTTGTACAGCATAGCCATTATCCTAATTGTTGTATTCATCACTTATGTGGTAAAAAGGAAAAAAAAAAAAGCAGATAAAAATAACTAAAACCAAGAATTACATTAAGACCATTAACCATTAAGAGCTTGTTTTTTCATCCACCCTTTAGCAGTAATTATCACCCAGGGGATCATTAAATATTGTCATAATTTTCTTTTTCATTATTAAGATCTAGATATGGTAATTGTGTTGTGATCAGTAACTAACTGGAGGTTTTAATAAAAATTTTAATACAAGTCTATAATTAAAGAAAAAGTTGCAGTGTCTCTTGTACCTGTCTGTAGATACTTTACTGGATTTTTATTTGACATCAAATTTATTTATAAGTTGTTGTAAAGTTAAACTTCTCTGTACCACATTTGCACATACAACCAATAGTTGTCTTTGTCTTGCTGAATAATTTTGACTAAACATCTTACACTGCATGTTATTGGGGATCCCACAAAGAAATATTTAAATTAATTTGATATTATTTGTATTGAATTTTTATCTCTGCAGGTTGTGTGTTGATTTTTTGTCAAAGAGAAGCTGCACAAGTCGTCAGCTGAAGGTGAATAAAAGCAATATTGAAACCACAGTCCCAGCAGAAAGCCTAATAACACTGCTTGTCAGCCATAGATGAGATTTAAAACCCATACCATCAGAGGAGAGGAATGTAAATCTTAAGCTTTAAAACATGGGTTGTCCTCAGAGAAACGATCAGCTGTGCATTATTTTATTTAGTACAACCTAATTAGAGAGCTCAATCTGTTGACTGTTTCATGTATTCATAATTATCTAATAAGCTCGGTAGATGATTGCACATTTCTAACAGCACATCAGTGATTGCTGTGTTCCTGCTGTAGATTCTGGTTCACTTTAAATTCCTACAACACTTCTCCTTTTCTCAGCTTTGTGCTAAACCATCTAAATTTCAACAGGGAAGTTTTACAAAAATGTAGAACTACAGTCCAAGCTAACTTCCTAAGTTCACGAATACACTAGATCTGAATCTGCAGGAATGAAACATTTATGACACTACACTAATAACCCTTTTAACCTAAAATCATTGCGATGTGTAAAGTATAAATTCAGCTTATATGACGTCAGACTGAAGCATCGTATGATCTGTAGCCTCCTCTTAAGTTCTGGAATGTTGTGTCTCCAAAGATGGGTCATGCAGATTGTGAAATCATTTCATGTTTGCGGGTGTGATTCCATATGGCTACCTTCATCTAAAAAAAAGAGGCACGACTGAATTATGAAACATGCCTGCCTTTTTTCTATCGCTCTGATGTGGTTATTGCACAATGATTTGGGGTCTTTGATGTTCTTGCAAAGTCGTGCCATCTCTTTTATATAAGCCTTTGAAGTAGGCCTAGTTGCAGTGCGTAGTGATATGCCGCACTCTCGCTTTGGCAGTGCCGACTGTGGTCACAGGACGATACTGCAGCGGTACTGCGGTTCATTTTAATATTACTAGTTTAACTATTCCATTTGATGTCTTTTTAAATTAACCTGTACTATCGAGAAGTGAGTTTTTTCCCCCCTCTACACATACGGCTCACGTATCACTCGAGCTGGACTTGTATTTTTGAAGTTGCAGCTCAGAGAAACAATATGTTCTGACCACTATGAAAGTACAGCGATGGCTGCTGGTATTCTAAGTGCACTGCTGTGTGATATGTAGATAAACAGTCGGCTGGATGACTGCATGACTTTCTGAACTATGCACTTTGTACCACTAGGGAGCATCAGAGGACTTTTAAGAGAATGGAAGATTTGAATGCTTTGTATTTGGCACAGCTGAGCTTGTATTTGAAGATGTTTCAGCTGGGGTTTGGGACTCTTTGTATGGATATATCAAAACAAATGGGGATTTGTATAAGTTCACTGTAATTTCACTGTAAAGGAACAATAGACAGTGGCTCACGGGGGAATGTTAATAAAATACTTCATTAGAGGTTGTTGGTGAAGGGGTGGTATACCCAGAGGGAGTCTGATGAGAAGGCATGTACTTCAGATTTTGAGTTGAGAAACATTCAAAGAGAGGTACCTTTGTTGAGCTGTATATGTCATGAAAGATTTTAAATGAAAAAATAAAAAAACATGTAAAGAATCTGGGGGATGCAACACCAGCAGAGGTCAAAAACAACAGCATAAAACAACTTTTGAGTGCAGAATATTCTAGTCCCATTTGGTTTGAAATGCTGTTTGAAGTTTACCATGAAAAAGAAACGACTTTCACATGAAGGTCTTGTTTTCAGAGTGATGTATTCCATCATCAGAACTCATCTACGCTTTGATGAATAACACTTGAGTGGGAAAACTGATCACAACCCCCAAGTCATTTAGAAAATTAAGATATCACACATTCAGACATAAAGTTATACCTTTAAATCTTTTGTAATTCTGTTGCTGAGTGGATGGATTATTTTTTTTTGTCTTCATTTCAAGTTAATTACACTTCAAATTTCTTCAGCTACAATTTACGCACTTCATGTCTCAACAGCTTCAGGCAGCTGACTTCAAAGTAAAGCTGCATTTGTCTTCACGGGCTTTGTAACCCAGACGATGTACTTTTAATCATTAATGTAGTTTATGATTTTAATATAATTTTTCAATTTTTTTTTTTTATTTATTTGATGATTTCCAAACTAGTGCCTGATTAGCCCTTCACTGAATATTCCCACATTTCCTCTACTTTAAAATTGATCAGTTCACTTAAGATAAAAACAAAAAAAGGCAAAACTTTTGTCCAATTGTTAAAAAAACAACACACCCAAAAGAAACCCAATATCATTTTAATCCATGAGTGCATTTAACATTCAAAAAAAAGAAAAAATTATACCTACTGAGAACATGGATGTGATCTATATTTGGATCCACTGTAAACTTGTTTATGTGAGATGGGTTCATGAAATATTTGTGTTGATGAAATATTCATTGGACAGGAAGCCAAGTCAAAAGGCATTATGCCCAATAAACATTAAATTTAGTGGAAGTAATAGTTGCCTGCATGTTATAGATACATCACCACGTGTAAATACTTGTCACTACATGCACAGGTTTCTGTTAATTACTTAAACAGAGCATTGTGAAGAAGAAGCAGCCCCACATTAGCCATATTGGTAGGAACGTAGCTTAAAAAAAACCAAACAAAACAAAAGACAAAAAAAAGGAATCCATGTCTGAAAAATCACATAAAATAAAAAGAATAAAATCAAAATCAGCTGGACTTTATTTATGTATAAACACAACATAAATTACTGTTAATATGACTAGTTACAGACATTTATTCAGTTTCTTAAAAAAACGCCATAAAACTCTTGCATAATTTACAAAACATGGTGTCCCTGTGCTATCCAAGACACAGCTGTGCCTTGTCCCCCACCCGGCAGAGTTCCTCGTATCTTTGCTGTCCTTTTGTTTGTTTTTTTGATTTTTTAAAACAATGAATATCAGGTATTTAAACATGTTTTTTTTCTTCTTTTTTGTCCATTTAAAAGCATCTCAAAGAGAATAAGACATTTTGATGTTTACAGTGCTAAATCTGTTATACATAGTGGTTGTTTGGTGAGGATATTCCTAACATCAGAAGTATCTGAATTTAAAAACAAATATTTGCTCAAGGACACCGCTTGCCTCTAGGACCGTGAACCATGAGCCGCGTACTTCTACAGAAGTGCAGATATGCATAATGTAAACATTTCCTTTGCTCCTATAATACTCTGTTGAGCCAAACTTGTCTTGATGAAAACATAAAAAAACAAACATAAAACACCTAAATTAGCTCACTGTTGCCTCAAAGACACCACTATTCCTCTGTGTAAGAGTCCAGAGTCCAAAAAGCTTGTGCTACAGAGGAACTGACCTGTAATTGCCATGTTAAGGCTTGGTGTAGTTGTACATTTACTCTGTAGTCTTTTGGTCACAATGCACAGCATTGCTTTTGACCACTTCATTTTTTTTCCTTTCTTTGTCATTGTTTTTTTCTCTTTGTATTTTTTTTTCTTTGTATTTTTGTTTTTGTTTTTTTTTACAAAAACACATTAACACTCAGGGTATACATCAGCAACTCTTGATTACAGTTGCTTTTCATTTTGTCCACTAGGATGTCTCTACCAAAACAAAGTCTCTTTGGCAGAAAATGCACCTCGTATTGTTACCTTTTCCCGATTTCACTTTGCCGAAGAAAGTGAATGTTATTAGTGCTATCTGCTAACTCTGGGTACTGCTCGATGGAAAGCACGTAGTACCCGTCGTATCCCAAAACTTTCCCGCTACTCAGAAGCTGCCTCTTCTCCCCTTCTGTCCAGGGCCGAACCCCTTCTTCGCCATCCCGCACTCGCTGCTGCTCTCTGGCCCATGCACCCGCCAAGGCGCGCTGACGTGCGA
>OOFC01029052.1:0-36482 GCA_900323345.1 Pseudochromis fuscus | reverse complement strand
CGTGCGAGCTCAACAACCCGTGCTTTCTCTTCGTCGACCGTGGACCCATAGCGGATGTGGAAAGCGAGAGCACCGGCACGAATCTCCACATCTGCGAAACGCCGGGTACGACTGTCCATGACTGTGGTGGACTGGGAAACCGTCACATTGATGCCGTTCTCAAGGGTCTTGTGTCCACTGGTGAGGTGCATCGCAGCAAGATCAGCATCTGGAAGGCCCGGCTTAACAAAGTAATGAGTGTCCCGCCCTTCTATGGTGAAGTGGAGGTCCTCCAGATAGAAAGCATTGTTGAGGATTGTTGCAACCTTGATACAGTCCTCACTGGCCACGTTGAGTGTGTGAGTGTGGACGCTGCCCTTGTAGATGGCAAACATAACAGCTCTTCCGATGGGAGACATTGCAGCTGAGAACCACAGCCAAGACTTTTCACCTCTGCGACCTCGACTGAGATGGACCTCTGGCAGCCGCTCGAATGACAAGAGAGAGTGTGCTTGTCTGGTTACTTCCTGCTGGACCCCAGAGATAGACTGTAGGAAAAGTGCAGTGAAACGTTAACGCCTGAACATGGCAGAACCTGACTCTCCAGGCCATTTAGAACCAGCTACTGCTCTGCTTCACAGAGTTTTTCATCTCCATCCAAGATAATGGTGTTTTCAAGCTGTGTTCTCGAGCCAAAAGTAGATAAATCCCCCACGACAATTTTACAGCTACACTTTTCTGTGCTAAGGCCTGAGACCAAAGAAGCCCGGCATAAATAGCATCAAAAGACTGTTTTAACAGCAGCAACACCAAAATATTACATTTAAAATTAGACAGCATTGTGCAGCATGTGTTCAGCTGGCAACTAAAACAAGACAGAGGAAAAAAACACTTTTGCTTATTATATGCTTATTATTATTATGCAAATATAACCCAATTAAAATTGATATTCTATGTAATATATTGCAGTCCAATTAAGAGATGGCAGCTTCAAAAATATTGAAGTAAGGAAAACAATAGAGGGAAAAAAATATTTTTTGTAGTCTGTCTGGTCCTATGCACACGCAAACTTTTTTTGTCTTACAGTTGATTTAGCCTTCAGTACATATCTGAGAGATATTAATGTTACCCACCGGCAGATCATCCCAGAGCTGACTCTTTGTCAGTTCATATGATGGCATGCTGAGGTCAAACTTGGGGACTGGAAACCCAGGAATGGTGTTGTGAAGATGAAAGCCAAAGGTTACAAGCCAGCTGTTCACATCTGAAGAAAGGAGTTAAAAACAGGAAAGTTGCAAATTCCGAGTTATAATTTTAACACCTTTGTATCCTACCTCAGTACTGCAAATATTGTTAAAATATTTATACTCCATAGTGTGTTTTAACACTATTTGTTTGACATGTTGTTGCTTGGTGCTTTAAAAACCATAAGGTAAATGCTAAATATTGGAGAACAACATACATAAATATGCAAGTGAGCTTTATTAAGAAATGACAGCGCTTGGTTATGTAAAAATATTTTGATTGATTTATATATATCTTTAAAAAATGCAGAAATGTCTATCATGGAAATATTTATTACTTGCAGCACTAATAATGATCACTGGCTTCAACTCCTGTATCTCTTACCTGCAACATATTCTCTCACTTCGTGGACTTTGCTGATGGGGTTGTTATTTCTGAACATGTACAAATTAAAAGGAGCTGGCTCTTTGCCAACTTTTTTCCACATTGAGACATCTGGAATGGTCCACCTTCCAGACATTATGTCATAATCCTGCTCCCCAAAGTGCAGCAGTTTAGTCAGAGGGTCGTAGAGTCCTCCGTGAAACCCCAGCACAAGCTGGAAGTCTGGGTTTGAGTCGAAGTAGATCTCGCCATATGCAGTGTACTGGAGCTGTTTGACCAGGAGGCCGTTGCTGGTAAAGATGGCCAGAGGTGTGCCGGTGTTATCACAGGCGATGTAGAACTCCTCCCCGCTGCTGATCTCCATAGCAAACAGGTGACCTTGGAGGTCATAGTAGAGTGAGGTGATCTCTGAACTGGAGTGGTTGTATACATGCGTTATCCTCGCCGGGTAGCTCAGGTCAGCATAAAAGTACTGAAGGTGTTGGCCCAAGCTGGTCTTGGTGGATACTCTACGGCCGAGTCCATCGTAACGATACTGAATTGTCCAGCCACTGCTTTTGCTATAGACCCGCACCAGGAGTCCTTTGGAGTTGTACTCAAAGATTTCCGCTCCCCTCTGACGGAGGAAACCATCTTCATCCATCCTGTACTGGATATCTCCGAGGCGGGTGATGCGGTCTCTCAAGTCGTAACGTAGAGGCAGAAGTCTTGCACTGTTTCCAGCATTCAAAAGGTGTAGATTTCCATTAAGGTCATATGTGTAGCGCCACATCACTTTGTCGTTCAAGTACACAGTCTGGAGCTGGCCATCCACATCGTACTCATAACTATACTTGGTGGTGTTGGCAAAGGGACCGATCTTGATCTCTCGCTTGGTGACTCTGCCCACATCGTCATATTGGAACGTAATCCAGTACATGAGTGAACGAAATATCTCGTACTGGATCTCCTTGATGCGTCCATGTGCATCAAAGTGCTTGGTGTAGGTCATGACTGCAGTGGATATAATCTGATTTATGTCATAGTAGATCACCCCAAACTTTCCAAACTGCTCCACTTTTCCTGAAATGTCATCAAACTGGTACAGATCGATGGGTAGCGGCGTTTCGTTGATGACCCCTTGCACGCTGGTGACACGCAAGCTGCTGTCATAGGTGTAATCAAAGCGTGCGTTGACCATGCCGTCCTCACTAAAGCGGAAAATCTGGCGGTCGACCAGGGGACCCACCTGGCGATAACGAATGGAGCAGATGAAACCTTCATTCTGCAGGTTGACTGTCTTCAGCACGCCTGCCGTCTCGTCGTAGGTGAAGCTGACCCTCGTGCTGTCATATAGGATCTCCGACAGTTTGTTCTGCCGGCGGTATCTGTACAGGACTCTGCGACCCGTGCCGAGGTGCGCTACTCTCAACAGGAGGCCGTCTTCGCTGTAGTCCACGGCTACTGAGGCGTTGCTCTCTGGGGGGTGATAAAGGTTCCTGTAGTAACCCACTGAACGGATGGTCTGCATGGTGTAGCGGGCTACGCTTGGCATGGTGACAGCGGAAAGCCGGTCCAGAGAGTCGAAATCAAATATGTACTGCCGCTGACTGTGGAGCAGGAGAACCATGGACTAGAGGGAGAAGAGCAAAATAGAAAGTGTTTTTTTACATTGCATAATATATGTGCTAAGCAAGGCAGGTTGAACGCAGGCAGAATGTAGAAGTGTTCTGAGAAAACAAGAAACGGTGTATAAAAAATGTAGCAGACAGTGTTAATGATCACTTTTGTGAGACAGTTCTAATTGTAAGATACTGTATATAGAAAACATGACCCAGACAATTTACAATTTAAAACATAGGTGAGTAATTGTTGAGTACAGTTATCATACATCTGACATGAACAATGTAACTCTCTACTATTACCCAAAGAGACTAGCCTAATTAATTTACAGTATGCAGTTTGGAGTGCGGTCTGTCTTCCAGAGGTCTACCACCCCTTCTGTTAAAATGTCATGGCCAGTCATCCGTTGCTACACTGAGGTTCCCTGTCCTCCCTGAGCCCTCTGTGTTGCTTATGTCAGAGTGTTGACATGGCCTCTTCAGGTCACGCAATGAAAGGATGCGGCCAGGAGTGGCTGAGAAAATCTGAGCATCTCTGTGCAAGCTTAAAAATACTCCACAAAACAACTAAAGTATATTTGGAGGGAGTGATACTGCAGAAGGTTGTGTAACGGTGAAATCCACAAACCAGAAGCAACTTCTGATTATTTTGATCAAACTGTCATTGAATAGACTCCTACAGTTTCCATTTTTGTGTCGTAATATATTCCCTTAGTGTATTCTCAGTAATTAGTACAGTCCTATATTTTCCACAGAACACTCCAAAGACTGGACAAAATACTTTATCATTTCCCTAAACATTTTAATATATTTTTTTTTAGCAGCACATATTTAACAACCGTGTAAATGTCGTCATTAAATATGTGAAAATTGTACTCACAGGATTTCACTACTTGCCAAGTAACACGACTATAAGCTCAGTTTATGGAAACGTTAGGTGTGAGGTGTTCAGTCTTTGTAGGTTTCAGCCAATGTATTATTTATTTATTCGTTTTTTTTCCCTTACTACAAGAGTCCACATAATAAATATTAAACATAAATGTTAGGTTAAAGGTATTTTTATCTGCAGTCCTCTCCTGGCAGGACAAACAGTGAGTATACTGTTCCAATGGATGTGTATTGTATATTAAATGCAATGTATTTTAAGCCAGTGCAGCAAGCAGAGCTGACACAAATTCCCTCGGTTAGGATATTAAGCCAATATTTGTCATCAAACCTACTGTTGGGATAATTTTAGAGCCTTGTTTCTGTCCCTGACATACTGCAGGAACATAGATAAACCACATGTCCTACCCTTTCAGTCTGCCCCATAATCCTGATGACTGAATACTGTTACAACTCGTAGATGGTACCTTCAGATATTCATGCAGAGAAAAATCAACGAGACATTGTTATAGCAAAAGCTTGCAAATGATCTCCATAAATTAGCAGTTAGAAGTTAGCGATGATTACCGTGTTTCCTAAGTAGCTCGGTCATAAGGAGAGGTACTTAGCAAACTGGAGCTGGTGATTATTGCAAAATAAGCCACTCAGGGTGACCTCTGCTACAATACGTCTTGATTCACCCTGTAGTAATAAAGACTAGCCTGCTGCACAATGTATCTTACATATTGCTCCCTCTGGTTGTTATTTTTCTCACCTGCTCTAGGTAGGTGTAACTCCATATCTTCCCATCAGCAAACACCCTGGAAATCAGTCGGCCTTGGCTATCATACTCCAGTCTCTCAGTGGTGGGACCTCTCTGCAGGGCACTGATTTGCCCGCTGCTTGTGCGGCTCACATTAACTGGTAGTAGCTTACTGCTGGGCACCCAGAGAACCGGGTGGCCCGCGGTGTCATATATAATCTTTAAGAGGAACTTCCTGTGGTCATCATAAATCTTCTCTGTCCTCAGGGTGCGATCATAATCGACTGAGAGAATGTTTCGTCCGTTCACCTGTGGAAAAGATTTGATTTAAGAACAGGGTGGACAAAAACAACTTTACAACTTAGTTATGATAATGCATGATTAATGGATGGCGCTTAAATATGACAACCACTGATGACACAATAGTGCAAATTAAAAAAGACATTTTCGGTTTTGATACCACTGTTCTTCATCTGGATTGCTCTTTAAACTGCATTCAGAAATTCTGAATCCAGTTGTCAAAGAGATTAACTCCCCCTCCCTCCCCACATTCACGAGGCTCATTAAACTGAGAGACACTCTGGCGATTGTTCAGGTGCACTTAAATCACAACCTCCTAAATTTAGTGAGGACAAAAATTACTGTGAGGCAAAGTAACCACCCCAAGTTAAGTTCATGAAGTACCATAAATCCTAAATCTGTGTCAGATTCGAGGAAAGATGAGGAAGAAGAGGTGGGCTTGTGTGCAGTAGTGGAATACTGATAACCTTCTATGTCAGGATAAATGTTGTGACTGATAAATTTCAACCGAAGGAAAGAAGCATGGAAATATATCTCCAAGGTTATTAGAAAAGACAGTGACATATCCACAGATATAAAATAACATATCAGCTTTTGGACAGTTTGATTTGGATTTTGTGCAAGTAACTTGATCCGTAATATTGCCATACTCTATCACTCACTGAGGCACGAAAGGCCATTTGAAATACCCACTTTGTATGTGTCTCATCATTGGCATGTGCCACAAGGAAAGAAGGGAGAAAAAAAATTAAAATAACATACCCTCAGCTTGCGTCCAAACACGATAACTTTCCCTCTGGCTTGTTCTTTGCGGAAACGCCACTCCACCAAGTTTTGCCCACTCTCCCCTGGCAAGCTCATGTTGCGTCTGGCTACAGTCGGGTTGGCAGCGCCTGCCAGGATGTGGGGCTCTGTCTGGTAGTGGGTGTCCATCCCGTTGGCATAGGTAATCCTCAGCGAGTTGTCAAAGCCCACTTGATAGCTACTTCTACACTGGTCTGTTGATAGTAAACACAAAGTGGAGCATAGAACAGAGGAGTT
This sequence comes from Pseudochromis fuscus, assembly GCA_900323345.1. Lineage (NCBI taxonomy): Eukaryota > Metazoa > Chordata > Actinopteri > Pseudochromidae > Pseudochromis > Pseudochromis fuscus. Next base: position 30,305 of record OOFC01029052.1, on the reverse strand, counting down.
AATGTTATTGACAGTCTCTTGGTTGTACGTGATTATGCTTAAAGTCCTTAGTATTTCAAATTGGACATGAAAAGAATGAATGTGAATGATGTGCTGATTTAACCGGACCATCTGGTTCTGGCGGAGAGTAGAAACCACTTAGTTGCAAGGTTGATGCGTCTCCCTGACATCCAAACCCACACACTGAGAGAGTAATCATTTACACTGTCGTCTGTCAGACCTTCTGAGTTGTAATGATACACGACTTGAGCTTACTCAACATTGCCCTGCCGACCCGAGAAACAATGACAAATAACCGCTTACAAAATAGCTGCCTGAGTCTGGGAGATGAGCGGCGAGGACTCACCCTGAGCCAGAGTGTAGAAGGCACGAATGGTCGAGGTATTCGTTGTGATGCTGATTTCCTCCTCTGTCATGGAGCTCTCGATATCCACTGTCAAAGCGCTGTAGATGTCTGTGTACAAGTTATTCACCATTCCAGTTGGGAACGTCACGTTCATTAGACGTCCTTCACTGTCATAGCTGTTTGACAAAAAAAAAAAAAAAACATCAAATGACAAAGCATTGATATGTATGAGTGCTCTCAGTGTCACAGTATATTCAATTATCAGCTCTTTTATACTTGTTAAGTGAGACCATCAACTTTCTTGTAATTAAAATGTCACATTTCTTTTCTTTTTTTTTGTATATGTTCAATTTCCAGAGCGCAAGTTAAGAGCTGTCTGTATAAACCCAAGGCACAATACAAATATTTAATACGGGAGAGGGACACATCTCATCAGCCGTCAGATTTATACAAAAAAGGAATAACAGACTTTTAATGAATTCAATTATTTGGATGATTGATGTGTCACGATAATCTCAACTGAATGCTTTGCTTTTTTAGTAATAGTGAGGTTATCATTCATGGCATAATGTGACATGACAGCAAATTACACAAGGGAGAAAAATTCAATCAGTGAAGAGCCATGCTAGCAAAGCTAGTGTGGTTATGACAGAAAGTCCAGGTGGCAGAGTAAATGAAATATGAGTTGGTCATTTTGTTCAACTTTACTTTTTTAAATATATGCATGCCAGCAACTGCAGCGTGATACATGTGGTTGAGTCAAGTAAAAAAAAAAAAAAATGAAGAAGGGAAAAGTAACATACTTTTTGGACATGGAGTTATTAAAGTTTAACTAGGCTATTTTAGTGATCCGAGGCAAATTTTATAATTAGGTTTCAATTAAATGTGCACCCTTGAGCAGTTTGCAGGTAAGTATGGTTACCAATTATAGAGTAAACTTGTACTGAGCTGTGAGGCTAGAAAGTACAGGATTGCACGTGTAGCAAACATTTTGGTCTTTACCTCATGACTAGAATTAAAAAGGTAATATTACTATTATTGTAGTAGTAGGTGACAAGCTCCTACAAATGTTTGTTTAGTATTAACAAGAAGACTGTTAATCCTGCTGCCTTATTCTTGACAAGCAGAAAATACATGTTTATTCCTCAAGATACTATTATCTGCTGGAGCACAAAGCACATTACTTTGCACTTGTATTAGTGTTGTATTTGTATTAGTATGCAGAAAGTAGATGTGTTTTAATTTGTACTGTGGGTTCGTTACAAATTGAGAAGGTCTAAATCAATTACAGCCTAAATTAATTTGAGTTTGACAAATGATGTAAAGATTTCTACAGAATGATCTTGTCAATGTCTGTTATACTTACTCATAGAAAGTTGTCCAGCCGATCTCTGATGTCTTTGTAGCCAGCAGGCCATTGTTACCGTGGTAAGTGAGAAGCACCAGCTCCTGACCCTGTGCTGTGAGAGTTTTCAGTCCGCCGTTGGTGCCCATGGTCAGCCAGATCACCTGGTTGTCAGGGGCGACGATACGCACCGGCATGCGATTGGGATCCCTGCGGATTCTCAGAGTGTTGCCACTGCTGTCGGTGACTGCTGTGATGTCGTTCTCTGTGCTGTAGCTGAAAGTGTACTTCAAGTCGCCGGTGAGCAGGCTGGCAGTATGTTGGTGGGTACCATTACTGTCAAACATGTACAGCTCCTGGGCATCAGGGGAAGCCACCTCATATGTACTGGCACTGGAAGTCAAAGTTGGCCCGTTTCTAGAGATGGCCCGGATGCGGATGTTGCCCAGGTCTGCCACGTAGAGTGTTCCATCTGGGGCTGCCACTAAAGATGATGGAGCATTGAGCCTTGCATCTTTGGCATAGCCGTCCCCTGTCTGGTAACAGTCGCAATTGGCATCGTTTTTGCAATCGCAGTCAGAGGGAGCCCCGGCCAAATGCGTTATCTCCCCATCCACAGAAACCTTCCGGATCCTGCTCATCTTTCTCTCATCTGTCTCTGCTATGTAGATGGCACCATGGTAAGATATGGCAATGGAAATAGCAGATTCTAGAGGGGTTAACTGTGCCCTTTGACCGCCAGCAACTCCTCGCTCCAGTCCAGCCAGCGGGCAGTGGACAGGTCGGCCAGCTGCGATGCTAACTTGACCGTTCTCTGTGATGCGCAGCACTATGTTGTTGTCCAGAACATACAGTGAGTTGTCCATGGGGCTGACGGCTAGGTCTGTAGGCCACTCCAAGATCACCTGAAATACAAGACATTGTTAGATTAGTGCAATTAATGACAAGCCAGCAATATTGTTTAAACATGAATATACCAGTGCACATTTGCAGTCAGGCTCTCCAGGTAGACATTTATGTTTCATACAATAAAAGTGAGACAGATTCTTGTATCAAGGTTAAATTGGATTGCTGGTTTCAGAGAAAACACGAGGAAAAAGGCATTTGACAGTCAGTTCTGAAGGCATATGCAGGGCTCTTACACCGTGTGTTACTGGGCCACATTTAGTACATTACTCTACAACATACCCCAGATTGAGATGCCTACGATGAGTAAGCAGAGAAATATAGCAATGTAGTAAGAGAAGGACTGTACCTTCTGTCACTACATTGTTATATTTCACTCCTTGATATTTCTTCAAATAAAAACTGGTAGACAATTAAAAAGTAGGTCTCTAATGATGAACAGGGTAGTGGTCAATCAACATGCTGTGAAAAAGGTGAAATATTTCACTCCAAATGCCTGATTGAGAAATTAAAGGTTTCTGTCTACAAGGCTACCTGTTGATGATCCAGACCTTTTGCCTTCAGTAGCAGGATCATTTACTGTTTTACTATTATAGTTTTAAAACTCAATATTTAATAGCAATAAGAAAAGCAGAAGGAATATATATTCATTAAAACATAGGAGAATCTGTTTTTGTTATTACTTCACATGCGATAGTACTGTTTGCTACATTTATTGTTTACTGTGAAGCTGTTTTATATTTTTAAAATATTTTCGAGACTTCATGTTGTTACTCAAATTTGAAGAAATTTGGCAGAAGATTTTCCTTCCCTATGTCGTCTTATCTTGATCCTCGTCTACTTTTTTTTTTTGTTTCTAACTTGGTGCTAGTGCTGGTCAGTGAATTGAAATGGACTATTCTCTCCAGTGTTATTGTTAAGATCATTTTCCCTTATGCCCTCTCTCCTGCCTAAACACATTTTAACATGCTGCTACGGAGATTTCACACTAAGTGAATTAGCCTGTGGGACTACAGTATAGCTTTCAAAACAACACTAAGCATGCACTTTACACCTTCCTGCTCCATTTGTGCTGTGCAATTAGTGCTGCAACCTGGCAGAGAGACAGAAACTTTGCATTGGGTGATCAAATGAGTCTAACAAATTAAATAAAAAATAATAATTCACACATTGAAAGTGATAGCAGTCTTTCCGTGTCATGGAAAAAAATAATAAAAGTACATATTATGATTCAAAGCAGTAACCCTGGCCAACCATTACAGTCTGCTTGTCAGAAATGTGTCACTGAATAAAAAAGCTTATTTGTAACAGCACAAATGACTGGTCTGGCCTTCAAATACATAACCGTGTCATTAAAGCTGTCAAAACACTCCTGAATTGTGCTTTACCACGGGGTGATTAATAATAAAACATGCTGCCTTTAAGGCTGCCACTAGTTAAACTGCACTCAGCCAGTTCTCTAGCTTGGATGCCTGAGGATCACACAGTCTGGCCAAAACCCTGTCTTTGTGGGCTCGTACCAAATGACTTGGTTAATTAGCAAAAAGTGACAAGCTTAATCCTTTGTCTTCATGTTCTCTTATGTTCAGTCCTTTCATGTTCACCGCCCACACACACACACACACACAAATACAGATTGCTTTCTCTTCTGTTTACAATAAAAATGTTCTTATGCTGCCAAAAAAAAAAAAAAAATACCCTTTCATTTTCTCCCTTGCATTATTTCTGTTGATGTGTTTGTATTGTTATCTAACCTTTCATTAGGACACAATGTGTGATATCTGTTGTCTGGGTCAGCTGGTTTTGACTATCGTGTCCCTTCCTTTCTGCTCCTCCAGTGTTTTGTTTTAAGCCTTGTAGTCTTTTTCTTTTGTAAGCCGATCCACATTAAAACATTAGAAATCTAATTAAAATGTAAATTGGTTAGTTAAAAACAACAACAACGGGAAAAACACTTTAGTTGGATGCGTGAGGTGGGGGAAACCTGATCGCTCTAGTCAACTTTACAATTTGCTTCCTGCAGAAGCAGGATATAGAAGATGATGTGAACGCATGCACTTTCATATGATAAAAGCCTTTTTTGATTTTTTTTTCTTTAACTTTTCTTCATTATTCATCTTAAGTCAGATCTAAAAACTCTAAAGGGGTGCAATGAGGAGAGATATTAATGTTTAAGCACGGGGAGCCACACTTCTACTTTGAATTAGGTGTCATGGTATTGTAATTCTTCAGCCTATTGCGTAAGGACGGGCTGCTGCTTTTATGTCACCTCGTTCACAGGTAGATAGTAAATTTTGTCGGACAAAGCCGGCCATCGTCGGGTACTGCCAAAGAAAAGGTTTTATGTGCGGCAAGCCCGGTACCGAGTGCTCTGCTTCATTATCATGTACGGTGTAAGTGTCCTCAATCCTGAGAATTTCTAGTGGAACACTAAACACTAATTCAGCTCCAGCCACATCAAAACAACCCCCCCAAACTGAGTAATTATTCTTCCTTCCATATCATCTGCCATGACCTGAAAACTCATCTCTTCAATAAACACTTCATGTCTCCACTTCCTGCAAAATCACATCCGCCTCCTAACACATTTCTTCCTCCTGTACTTCCAGAGAAAATGCTCTGTTCTTGTCGAGCAAAAAAACAAAAAGATTTCTTCTTCATCTTCTCAAAATGTTAGTGTTCGAGGAATTTGATTGATGTCACTGTTTCTCTGGGTAAGTTAAATGGCAACTAATTAATTTAACATTTATTAAACCAGGACATCTGTATCGAGATTAAAAATCTCTTTTAAGAGTGGTCTGGCCAAGATAGGCAGCAATAACAATGTTGCAGACTAACAACACCAAGCAGATAACACCAAGTAGCTCAGAAGATTAGAATTAAACAGAAATTGGATTATACAACCATGACTAAAATTGCCAATAAGAATAATTTCAAAGATCACATCCGTGAAGGAAGACACTACCTGGGGGGGTGTTCAACAGCCATCAGCATTAATAAGTAAAACTGATTTATTGCTATCAAATAATAAATAAATTCACCTAAAACATCCAGATTTTAATATACAACCAAATATTAGCAGCCAGAAGAGAGCATCCAGCTTCTGAAGCAATGATTTATATTCCCAGAAAGAGAGCGGTTTTTGCAATTTTGAATTTAATTGCAAAAAGTTCCAGGCAGAGTGAGCAGCATGCAAAAGAGCTCCTTTACCTAAGAGGTTAACTCTTAATAATAATATAGAGGGTGAGGGAAAGTCAAAAAAAGAAATAGAAAGAAAGAAATCCCCTGCATGTGTTGCTCTCACTTAAAAACCCTTAGTGACACTGCATGCTGCGTATACTGCTACGTGTGTGTACCACATGCAGTTATACAACATCACATGTCGGAGATGAGTGACTGAACTGGAGGAGGGTTGCAGGGGCGGGGGCACAAGGTGGCACTGTGACACTCTCTGCTCTAGCATACTGGCAGTGTTAACAGCTGTCTGCCACTTCTGTGCTTAAGTCACCTGATTGATGTCCATGCTGTTGTCACAGGTCAGGGGGCGAGCCGATGTCAGGTCGTTGGAGCCGAGGAAAGTGGAGATGATGCCATTCTGGTCCACCTTTCTGATTGTGGTGCCATCCACAAAATAAATCAGCCCGTTCTTGTCCACGGCTATGCCTGTTGAAACCAGGTGAGGAGGGGGAGGGGAAGAAAGGAGAAAAGAAAAGAAAAGAAAGGGGGGTGGGGTGAAAAAAGCTTGTGATAACAGGAAAACATGGCAGATATGCTGCATCTCTGCTTGCATGACTCAGTGGACAGAACACGATGGATACATGTGTCAAGCTTGCCTTCCCATTATTCAGGTCACTGCAAAAAGCACAGACATCAATAATTCACAGGCTGCTTTTCTGGTATTAAATAATTTCTCAGGCAGAAGTGGGAAAGGCTGTATTCATGCGGTATATATGCACTTGCCTTGTCTTGTAACCCTCCCGTCTAAAAAGGACCTGGGGAGGTGTGGGGTTGTCAATGAGGTGGTGCTTTGGGGAGATTTTTGACGTCTGCAATCATCAACAAACTGCACGCCATTAGAGGAATAAATAAGCGAGGGAATGAAAATGACAGTGTTGGACAGTTTCAGATGAAAGGGGTGAAAGACAAGCAGTTGCCTTGGTGACAACTGTGGACTAAATTGTCTCGGTGATTGAGTGTCAGCTCGGAGTTGTAAGTTGCAGCCAAGCCAGTGTGGAGTTGCAATAACCATTTGTCCCAAACTGGGAAAATACATTAACGGGCAACGCCAGCCTCCACATTACTCTTTGTGTCACCGTGCTGCCTAATAGAGACCCGCACCTATGGGAATTCACGTCGTACCTCTCATGCAGGGAGACTGTTTTTCACTCCACACATTGAAATTAAACCCAAAACCACAGCATGTTAACAGCAAAGAGTGAGAGCTGCTGAACTCGGGAACACCTAAGTACAGTGAATTGTTCCTTCAGTTTTCAGAGAAATTAAAATGTCCCGACAACGACATACCTCCAATTTTACCTCCAGACTATGATTTCTTTTTCAATGAAGTCTTTAAAAGCTTCTGTGGAAGGTGAGTGGTTTGGTTTGACCTGTGGCTAGGTCTACGCGAGATTGCTTTCTGCTAAAACATTGACGAGCTGAGGGAGCCCACGGTGAATCCTCGCTGGCTATTTGACGGTCTGAGATTCTCAGACAGATGAAAAGTGTCACATTTGAGCAGAGTTCAGCAAATGTCTGAGAGGAGGGAGAAAAAAAAAAGGAGCCATCTGCTGTTTCTTCTCTGGTCTCGGCTTCCACCCACTCCATCATTAGAGTCGCTCCCTCAGATTGCCTTCACTCAAAGCCTTTATCACCCAGCTGAAGCTGAGCTATTGCAGTTGGCATTCGGAGCGGGCAACAGCTAGCGCAAAACAATTCATCCTGGCCTTTTCTTCCAGAGGAATTTATGGAAAAGTGAGCAATCACGCTACAAATGACACAAATGTGCGCCCATGTGCTATTTGAATGTGGACAACAGGTTGTGCACAGTGGGTATCGGCTTGTGGGTAGCTGTTAGACTTTGTACGACTTTACTTTTTACAAGAGCTGCTGGTGAGAAAAAACTTTAAGAGTCCGTTTTTAAAAGATTTTTACAGAAAATTCCACATAGCCACATCACCATTATTTTCTTACATATATTTATTTTTTTTTTAATTTAGGAATATTATTTTGCTTCCTCCATTTTCATTTCTATATTATGTTCTGCAATTAATCTATTTGGTAGCAGTCAGGAAGCCTGTTTTCTTTTTCCTATTTTACATATTCAGAATAAACTAACTAACTAACTAATTAACTTTTGCAATATTTCTGGAGGTTAGAACCTCACACCTCTGGGATCAGCAGTGCACAGCTGGAACTTTAAAAAAATAATTTCTGTTTTCATAAGTTGACAGTCCAGCTTACTTTTAATTCAACACACGAGCCACAATCAAAATTCATTCATTAAAATCCGCAGGCCAGCATTTGGCACAGAGCCCAAAGCAGACATAAATCTAAATCTAGCAGTTGCCACTCCTGAACGAGAAACCCATCACCGTGTCCCGCCCCTCCATTTGAGTACAACATCTTCATTAGTTTAAAATGATACCTTTGGGTCCAGTAAGGGGGGCCTCTGGGGCTTTTCCTCCGTCACCACAGTGGTTCTCATCGAAGGGCAGACAGTGCTCCCCGGTCCCTGCCACCACCTCCGCGTTCGACTGCAGGTCTTTGGTCCCGGTCAAAGTTTTCGGTCGGTAGATCCTCCGGGAGTTTGTGTCTGACACATACAGCTGGCCGGTTACTGGATCAGTTGCCAGGTAATACCGGTGTGCCGGGTTGTTACTGCATTCAAGACGAGAAAGTCAGTCATGTGCTGTAATTGCAGATAGTGTTTTTTCCCCCTTTAAAAGCTCCTTTCTTACTGTGCAGCCAGATTGTCCTCTAATAGTGGTAATTTACCCATAAAATGGGATCTAATGCGTCAGTCTCTGTAAAGTACCTATAAACACCATCTGACCCCTGATGAAATTTAGCCTGATTTTCCCATGTGTGAAAAAACAACAACTTGGAGTTAAAAATATTTCAAAGAGTAGATTCTACTGTGTTTCTCCTGAGGTGTAACAGTTTTTCACTATGGATACTATTTTCTGACAAATTCTCAAAAAAATCTACATATTATTCTACATAGACATAAGTATAATAAAATGAATTAACCAGCTTAGACTAAAGTGAACTCGTTAACACCAACATTGACTCAGGTTATGTTCTTAGTATTTGTGTCAGTAGCAATGTTATTTTCTAAAACATGCACCATAAATTGCTAATTAAGACAGTTAGAAAGTTTTTTTTTTTCCCCTGCTGCTCAAAATGCAAGCCTTTTTGTCAACTTAAATTCAGTAGCAACGTTGTCATGTACGTGGATAATGAAGTGAAGAAGAGCATACAGTCTGTTTTTAATGTTGTGAGGAATTGTGTGAAGATCTTCCAAAGCAGGGAAGAAGGGCAGAGCCTTGGAGGATGAAAAGTGGGAAAACAGAAGCTTGAAAAGATGGAAGTCAAACAAAATTTAACAGGATACCACTGCAGCGGGGGTTCCGGTTTACAAAGCACAAATGACAACTTGTGTGCCAGATCGTTTCATTTGTTATCACTCCCCTGTGGGGAGAAGCCTTTGGAAATTACAGAAATGACTGGCTTATGTTAACAAAGTGCAACAACAAATGGCACCTGGTTCTGCTCATTTGCATTCTTTTAACAGTAGCATAATGGATGTAACTCCGTATGGAGCACAGAGCAAACATGGCAAAGATTAGGAATCAAAAGATTTTACAGCACATGATTGACTGATGTTTATACTTTTTAGAAAAAGCCAATTTAATTATAATTTTGTAAGATGGCCGCATTTCATCAACCTTGAGATATTTAAGAAGTATTGAATGAAGGCAGATTTGATACATAGCTGGTGCTTAAGTGTCATTACAGAGTTCAAAACAGAAGCAGTTAACATGAAAAATCACTTGCTTTACAGTGTAGTCGTAAACATGGCCTCTCCGGTTGCACTCCAGCTTAATGGTACCTCGCTCAATACTGGTTGGCTTTTGGAAGTGGATAATGTGACGGCAAAATAAATGTGGCAATGAAACGTCTTTGTAAAATGATAAAGATGGAGTCATAAAACTTGACAGCTATTATGAGTCAAAGTAAATGCCCAAAATAGGTGGTCGCTATAAAGAACTCAACAAGTTGAATGTTAGTAACCCTTTCATCTGGGGGAGGGTGGACATAATAAATGGGACACCTGTGTGGTTTTATATGGTCCAATGAAACGGTCATACAATAAAGACCACCTTTGTGAAGCTTCTGACATTAAAACAGATGTGCACTATGTCATTTTTAAAGGATTTCTTTGGCTTTTTGGTTCGTCATTGAAGCACTAGAACCACCACAAAGTCACAGAAATGACCCACTGGCAGCTCTCAACAATAACTAGAAGAACAAACGTTCGTCAAGGCATAATCCATGTGTATCTGCTTACTGTGTCCATCAATTAAATCCATCCCACAAAACAAACTGTCTAAGATTGTAAGAGACTTTCTGGGATTTCAGTTTTTTTTTTTTTTTTTCCAAACAGGATCTGATATTCTGATCTTACCCATAATTTAATCATTTGTTCTTTGGGTGATATCCTATCTCTCCAAAATCCTGAAGATCACTTCAGTGGTAACAAACAGGCGGACAGGCAGAGAAACACAGGAGCAAACACAGCATCCTTGGCGGGGGTAATTACCACCTGACTACTGGATCAGCTGCTGACCGTGGCTTTTTCGCACTTTTTATACCTTCCCCGACATCTCAGAGATTTGACCATACCTGTCCCTGGTGCGAGCGCAGGTGCTAGTCAAGTCCTGATTAGACAATCATAATGTCTTTGTAGCTGGCATTTGTTCTGCAGGCAATCAGATGCTTCTGACCGATCCAGAATGCAGAGCTTTCACATGTCACTGGCTGTCTGAAGTCGCAGCTCCTATTAGACTTGTTGCTTGCAATGTTATATTTGACCTTATGGATAGTCTCTCACCCATTTTTAAACCAGTGCCTCAATAACTGAACATTGTGTTGTTTATGTTGTTGTTGTGGCACCATCTCCTTTTTCATTCTGCCGTGTTTCTCACATGACAAATCAACCAAGAATTAAATATCACCAGATGAATCAGGCAAATTAGGTTTTAGATTTTTAATTCAAACAAAAGTCACACGACCATATCCGCATAATCTAATCGTCACACCAGAGGCGTTACCTCAACAGCCAGCTTAATAAAGTTTACTCCGGCTTTGCTCTCTCTGTGCACCTCTGGCACTCACGGTCCAGATAATCACTGGGACAACCTAATTGCCACCAATGTGTGTCTTCATTTGATACGATGCTGTTGTCTTAATCATGAATACAAAGCAGTTGTGTAAGCCCCTGTGGATGAGAACATCTGCCAACTGCCATCACTAGAAGTGTAATTACAAGCTTTCACAATGATACTCTTTACTGCAGCACTGTGGTACTGGACCGTATTAGTTGTATGTGAAGGTGCTGATTGCTTAAGTTTTCATTAACAAGGCTTTTTATACATGTTTTAAATCGGTAAAGGATTGCAATGCACGTTTTACACTTGGACGATAATCACACTGTACTAACTCTGACAGTCTGTGAGCCTCTCCTATTGTTTGGATGTAATCAAGCTATAATTGGTTTGTTATAATTACATATTGTAATCAGCAGTGCTAAAGACGACTGTAAAAGGGAAAGTTATGAAGATGATGATGCACGGAAAGAATACAATGAAACATGCACTAAGATAAAACACCTACCTGTGTCTAAAGTCTTTATTTCTACAAGGGAAGGGAAGGGAGCAGGAAAAGAGGGAAAGAATAGAAGAAGAAAATGAAATTGACACATCTGAAGGGATACTTTGACTTTTCATTTTCAAGGTTGTTATTTGCCCAATCACAGTCATATCTGCGACTTATCGACGGCTAGCTTTTTTCTGTTACTTTTGATTGAAAACATGGGGAATTTGACAAACAAGTGCTCTGAGATTTGGTTAAAAAAAACTATTTTTTCGTGTATAGTTTGCTGAAGAAAAACACCTGAAAGTCAAAGTCGGCCCTCTGAAGAATCAACACAGCCACTGCAGACAGTAACAGGCAATGACAATCTTTTTGGGGAGGAGGTGGACCCGTGCCAGGAAGTTAAAATCCACAGAGGGGATAACATGTACCCTTGTGTTCATAGAGCTCTGAGCTACATCACCGCTGCTTTTCTAAATTTGACCACTCATATTGAAATATTGATTCTGCCACTTGCTGCACTGACCACTAAAGCCAGAATCCAAACAGAGACTCTAAGCTAACAGCAGTTGAAACAGGGTCAGGGATTCCCCCTGTTTTATACAGCCGACCTGCATGATACCCAGGCTAACTGAAAGAGGCTAACATTAAACACATAATAAGCAATTTAAACCGCTTCTGTTTCTACAAGCAACAAAGATATAGGGTATATCTTGCAAAGAAACTTGCACTTTTCCACTGTACTGGCTTCTATCTTTATTCTAACTGCCATCTATTGCAAACAAAAACATTTCCTTTGTGTGTTTTTGGTTATGTCAGAGTAAATTTAATAAAGCTAGCGCGACTCCTCAATGCAGTGTTTGTGCTCCCCTCCTTGTAAACATAGTAAAACAGTTGCTTGGAGTCATGAGCCATTTCTTAAACTATTATTTATCTAGTAAAGGGTTGCTGAGCATGCAGGCTTCTTCACAGCAGCACCCTGCTTCCAATCCATACTGGTGCACGCTCTCCCACATCGGAGCCATCCTGTAGCGGTCGATCCCTGCGCAACTATATTAACTGCTTTCTGGTGAAGACATTTTTTAAATCACTTGCCCATTTCACATTTTCACTGAACATCCAGAAATATATTCTCACTATTACTTTGGAAACCACTTGAAACACAACTACCTGCCAACAGTATGTTGACCTACATCCTCTTTAAGGCGTTTTTCATATGTTTGTCATGTATGTGTCTCATAGAGGACGATGGCCCAATGTACTTTTAATCAACATCTGCCACTTTAAAATAAGCCAACTGGCCAAATCAGAGTCATTGCCGGGAGAAGCCAACTTGGCATGAAGGCGTAAATCATCCCAATTACACGCTGAAGACAGGATGTCTATCCTAATTATGGAGATTGATAGGGAAAAGATTTCAAATTTCTATGGGAAGAGGAAAGATGTGTGTGACTGAAAGTCTGTCTGCCATGTGCCATTTCAGTCTCCCTCTCCAGAGTCAACACTAAATGTAGAAACAGGAAGTGGAATCCGTGGGTTCATTCATGTCGTTACAGTTTCTGGGTCAGTTACAGCATGTTGCATGTTTTGGTTCGATCCTGTTATTTAAAAGAAATCCTCAAAATATAATTTCTAGATTTTTGAAAGTAACACGAAACATTAAAGTGGAGTACCATCTTTTTGTTTCAAGGTTAGCATTTAAATCTTTAATCTTTAAATTACCAAACAATAAGGCCGTGATCTTACCTGAGCTCCATGATACTCGTGACATTGCCTGATGGGTAGATGCGGCGGATGTAGTTGAAATCCCCCACATACAGGCTTCCGTCGATCCCCCACGCCAGGGCCACCGGTGCGAGCAGCTTGTTGCCCTGAGCCTGTCCATTACAGCTGGGGCATGAGATGCTCCTGCGACGTCCGTTCCCCATGACAGTGGATATCACAGGGGGCTGGAGAGAGATGAACTGGTTCTCTCCGCTCCCTTTGTAAAGAATGCCTAAGAAAAAACAAACAACAGCAGTTATTCACAGGCTGTGAAAAGCATGATTGGTGTTTGTGTTACTGGTTGCAGATAAGTGGGATTTATCCTTTAATCGAAACTGGAAATGGTCTCTTCAGATACTTGTAAAAAGGAAGAGTCTCAACAGACATCTAAGGTATAAAATAGTTCAAATGTAAATATTAATTTATGATAAATTCAAGGAAGCTTTTCACATTTTGGGAAAAAATTGAAGCCCACTTGCATGTGTCTATATTAAGTACAAAACTGGAGCTACGGAGTAATTAACTTAATAATAGAGACTTGCATAATTAGTATAAAATTACTTGAAATGTTTAAAAATATGCCTACTATAATTTATTAAATTGACAAGAGTTAGAGTTAAACAGACCCCTGTGCAGTCACCATGGTTGCAGTATTTTTGCAAGGCTAACCACCTGATGACTCCAGCACCAGACTCAACACAAAGACATCAGAGCACATTTCAAAAGTGGTTTATCATCTATCTCTTGGCAAGAGAGTAATTGAACATATTTTTCCAAAACTGTGCACTCAGCCACAATCCAAGGTATTGTGGATCCTTTGTCCAACAGCCAGTCGGTTGTATTTCAGAGGAGTGAACAGCTTTTTAATGTTGCCCTCGGGACCTACGGCTATAAAATGTTTTTTTAATAAAAAAAAAAGTGAGAAACTGTGTTTTAAATGAATTTGGTTTATATTATCTTGAGTAAAGCTCAGAGAATGATCTGATTTAAATACTGTAGGGAGTAGAGCCAACACACAGGCAACCAGCTGACCATCAATTTAACTGATATACCCCAGTACCTCAGTGTCTTTCAATGCTATAGAACTGCTTCAGTGGTTTCTGGAAACCCTCCACAAAGCTGAAGTATATTTTATGTAAAATAATGTTCTTTAAACTTGACAGGGAGCCTGTTTTCCCCTAAATCACTGGGAGGTGGTAAATATAAATACAGTGATGCACACCTCTGCCTAATAGCGCTGCATACATTTCACTGAAGACCCACCAAATTTGGTGAGTCACTACAGATTAATATTTTAACAAGGAGCAGATATAACTGGCTTTTTTTAAAGGAGGTGCTGATATAGTAGGACTCTCTTCAAAGGGGGAAAAACACATCAAAGGGAAGAAGTGCATGCTGGAAGCACTTAATTATTCACATCCAGCAACTTGTGTGAATTCACACTGCCTCTGTGCTAATTAGTGGATCTATGACACCACTGAATGGCCATATAATGTTGTTCTCCCACAGCGCTGTATCGTAAGTCATCCTAACGCTGGATGTATGTGAAACCAAGCGTGTGGCCGTGCTGCTTGTCCCTCCTCTGATTAGTTCCTTTCATTGATTTAATTGATTGAAGGGCAAATTCAAATGAAGCCACGGTCTGGCGAGACTCTTGACAGAGCGATCTGACCAATCCGTCTTTTGTATCCCAGAGCATTATACATGAGCCTCTAACAAAGACAAATAGGTCCGTGGGAAGGCTTTATGTGTGACGCCATCAAACGCGCGACCTTGGGACTTTAATTGAACTGTGATCCATGCGTCCGCTCACTGAATGAAACACCCAGCGTGATGAAAACGCTCAGCGAGCTGAAAGGTTGACGCTGCATCCGGAAACATTGCAACAAATAACAAACACGCCATGTAATCTGAGCAGAATATTAACGTCTGTTTGCGGGTTTTAACATTCTCGGGGAAGACAAAGACGTTTTTAATACCCAGGATGTAATGCAGTGTGTAGGACATGGATCAGTTGCAGCAGTCGAGCAGTTTGGCTGACGTTCAGCTTATGAAAAAATGAATGCTGAGGTCATTTTGGCAAGCCGCTGTGGTCCTTTCTATTTACACCTCCATCACAGTTTACTGTACACACACAAGTCTTACCGTAGGGTATTAGACAGCGTAATGAAATAGACTAAATACACTCATCAATCATCAAATACCCCCCACCCTCGCTTCATACTTAGTATTGGCACTGTACTCTTTCACTTTGATTTTCTAACATACACAGCATCTGGCTCTGACTTAGAAAGAGAGTGAGCAGATTAAGGTTCAGCTTTCTTCCCTCAAGGACACTTGGTCATGACACATTACTGCTGATGACTGTTGCAAGGATCAGGCTTGTGACGTCTCAGCTGGAGAGCTGTACTGATGGGAATTTGGCTTCTGACAATCCAGCGCCCCAGGGCTGGAGAAGGGGTCTCCTACAGTATCCAGCCTAAAATGGCTTTGGACTCAATAAACATGTATCCATAAATATTTTATACTTCTGCTTCACTCTGTTCTGAGTTTGGATGAAAAAGGACAAAAGTGTAAACAAAACTTTCTTAAGGAAAAAAAGGCCCAGCTACTGTTGGTACGGGAGCCAAACAGAAATACAATTTAGCAAAGTTTGGTTTGTCTGTAAAGAATGAAACAAACTCCCTCAACAGATTGTGCAGAGGAGACGTTAAGTCAAAGTATGGCAGCTGAATGGATCAGCTGTTGGGGGATGTGCCTCCTCATTGATTAGTAAATGAACGTGTGGAGGCGTGTTTCAGATTTGGATAGAACTTGGTGAAGGGAAGAAATCACTGTTTCGCTTGGCATAGTTAGCAAAGGCTTTTTAAGAAAAGTCTGAGAATCTGTTGCCTCCCGTGCTCCAAGATCACAGCAATACTCTTTCCATCCAACGAGCATGCAGCCTGTAATGTAATGTAACTGCATGTCACGCAGCATTTACCACATTACTAAACACTCAGGCACAAAGAGGCTCGAAGAACCACGTGCAATTTCCCGAATCATAACAGACAGAAACTGAAAACAATCCAAAAATTTAAATGCGTATGGAAAAAAAAAAAATCAATTATAGTGAATGAGATGTGGAGCGAGCATGAAGGGCCATTTTCCATCACAGAAAATAAAGTGGAAAATAGAAAACTAGAAGAAGAGTCATTACAGGAATATTTGAGCAAGGAGCCATCTTCACAAACTTTACCCGCACAGAGAAATGATAATTCCTGACTGAGCTGAACCAAACTGAATTGATGCCTACCTTAGAATCATTGCAGAAGGTAATCATTTGTTTGATAAAAGGATAAATTAAGTCGTGTAAGTGGAGAAAAAAAAAAGCTTTAATGTCGACATCACAGTTTCCGAGATGATTAATGGTACAAATGCAAGGCCGAGCCTCCGTACCTGATAAAAAACTGGAGCGCCCTGAGCAATGTCACCTTGGTGACACATACAGAGTACAGAGATTGGTAGAGGAGGAGTGGGAGTGTGTCTTAATTGCACCCTGTCCTTCTTTGTTCTGCTTTGCACTGTGTCATTCTGCGAGATACCACCGTGGCCCCCACTGATCTTGATTGAGGCTAAAAGTGGGCAGGCAACCTCTCAGTGCTTCAAACGCTGCATGTGCGTGAGCTGTACAGTAAGTACACTCAGAGATACTGAATTTCTGAACTTTGGCTGTGTCCAATGAGAATCAGCTATGTTACCGTAGATAGAGACAAGCCGCAGATCGAGGGGAAGGCATATCCACTTGTAACGAAGAAAGGAGGGGCAGGAGGACATGACTAAAGCACAGACACCAGCAATTTGCCTTATCTAGTTTGACAGGCTCTGGAGTGGAGGCAGAGAGAGCGCGAGGGCTTTAGCTGGGGTCTTTTGCCAAAAGAAACGATGAGAGGAAAAAAGTTCCTCAGATGTACGAAAGTGGTGCGAAAATGAAGCAGGAGTCACAACAAAGAGCGATAGCAAATGTTTTTAGCTGAACCGCTGTGCATCTGCAGAAGACCACCGCTTGCTAACATGTTGGGCGAGGACATTAGTCAAGGTTTACAGCATTAAAGAATCAATACTGGAGCAGCAATGAAGGCAAACAGTGATATTTGGATTCATCTTCATGCGGACCGAGGATATCGAACTACATTCCTTGCCCAAAAACCCACGTGGGTCATAAATCTCAAATGTCAAAAAGAGGCTGAATGTTAGACTGAATAATTCAGTTTGGATTGAGAAAATGCAATGGAAAAAAAACAAGGTGCCTACACACAACCTCTGAAATAAAAATGAATGTGTGAGGGTAAAAATAGATCGGATTACGGATAGGGATATAATACTTTGATGTGAAGTTTGAATAAACTAGCACGCCAAAGTAGCTAACAAACACATTTCACAGTCTTACCGAGCTCACTGTCTTTCGGTTGAGCTAATAGGATTGCAGCATGAAACCCTTTTGGCGAATTGATTAAGCTCTTGTCAGACAGGGGGAAATGAGACAGAAAAACACAAGTTTTTCCACAACTATTTTTGAATCTTTTCAATTTAGTTAGACTTTGCAGTGTATTTTTGGGGGCGGCGTTGTACTAGGACAAGTGTGAAAAAGCCTTCGGGAGGCTGCAGCATTTACTGCAGAAAAAAACACTACACGCCATCTGGTTCTTGTTTTATTTCCGTCATCGCTGTATCTATCTACAAGAACCTGCACGTGATGATTGTTCACAGCAACATTTGATTTCCTGATGAATCCAGACACACAGCACAGCTCAATCTAATAAAGGATGCCGCATACATTAGCATATCACACACGTTGCACCTACAGTATTGTGTTGATCACAATTGCGCCTCAAAACAGCTACAACTCCAACTGTGATGCTGCCACACTGAGGGCTTCGGAGATGGGTGTTGCTATACTTTGAGACAGGTGGGATGAAACACAGTGCAGCAGCAGCAGTCAAGCTGGAGGCATATTTCACTGTTCTCTTGCACACTTCACAAACTTCAGGTTCTGGAAGACTTGACAGATTGGGTTCGGCAATGGGCTCCTATGTCTGTTCTTTTAATGTTCAACAAAGAAGCAGGACAAAGTAGCACCAAGGTCTGAACAAAGTAAAGACAACAACAACAAAAAAAAAAAAAACGCTTCCTTGACATGTTTTCCACAAGCGTATCTGACAAAAGACAGTTTGTGCAATCTGTGAGATGTGAGGAGCCCGTTATACATGCAGAATACATGGATGGTATTACTGTGCAAACCCACTGGGCATTGTGGGATGGATAGTGTTGCCCTTGCCAATTGTGGGTGTTCATGTAAGATGCTATAAAAGACTATATTCAAGAAGTAGGCTGAACTCAGTTCTAGCTACACAAACAAACAACCTCCGGTAGCCAAAATATCTGGAAACAAAAATAATCTCAGTGGTTTACTTAAAGTTTGATGGACTGGGCCAAAAAGACAGAAAAAGAAAAAACAGATTTATACTTTTGCGTCAGGCGGTTGCAGAGGCTTTGTAAGGAGGCTCCAGAGCTCATGTGAAGCTTCTTATAAATGTAACTGCACATCAGGGCTGTGGAGATACCACAAAGAGACCACAAGAAACTAGTTGGTCAACTTATGCTGCGTTTGTTGTCTCCTACACTCTTACAAAGCTGGAAGAACTTTCTACCAATTCAAATTCAGTATCAAGAGCAGGAATACATACTGCACATACCTACTGGTGATGCCTTATACACTTATTTGTTCACAATGACAAATGCACACCATTTTAAATTGAGAATTTGTGCCATTTAGGAGTCAGGAATCGGCAGAATTTCAAGCATTATCAAATACACTGAAAGACAATGAATGGAGTTTCCTTTTAAAGTGATTTATTCATCTGTCATGTAGCATGAACAGGCATCACTCCTCCCTCCCCCAGCATCTCACCAACCTCTATGTTTGTATAAACAAGTGACCAGTAATAAACTGCCACAAAAGACCTTTGACGAACTTAAAAAGATAAAGAACAAACTTGAGAGTTGTAACATCTCCCATTCTGGATGGTGAAATAACACCCAACGCCAGATTTACACCTCCGTACCCTGCAATGGACTGAAATCCCCAAGACCTTTAACCTTCCTAAACCAAAACCAGTTTTGGAAATAGTATAAACAGTTACATGTTAACTGTTCAACCTTCCACCAATCATGTCCCATTTCCATTCAGACCCTAAAACTCTGGGTTACAACACCCAAATAGAATAATTATTAACTCTGGATCTGTTTATCCGGGAACAGGAGGACACCTTTCGAACTTTGAAGGACCATATAACATCCTGCATCCCCCAAAAACATGAAAAACCAGGCTCATCCATGAATCTTATTCCCTGGAGCAAGTGGTCCTTTTGCTTTGCTTCACAGGACACATTTCATTGGATGCAGATGTGTTTTATACATCATTCCAAGTAGCAAGTAGTGATAAAGTTACTTTTTTTTTAATCACCAAGTGTTAAAAATGTTATCTTATGCTTCTATTGTGTTCACATACCTGTACCATTGCAACAAAAGATCTCATAAAGGGTACTCCCAGGAATAAGAGAGATGAACAAGTCTAAGAATTCTTTTATAAGTTTCTTTGCCTAACATCTAGCAGGGTATACTGTTTATTGATCACTGAGCATGTGATTTCATGTTATTCTGAATACTGAATAACTTGGACTGATGGACTCCTGAAGTAACAAGAAGAACCTTATCTCAGTTTAATGAGCTTGAGAAACATCTCCCCTTTTACAGGAGGAGGAACCATCCAGTCAAATTTCTACCACTAAACACTTGGTCTACACCCAGGATAAAAGGACAAACCACTCCTTTGTCTTTGCCCTTCGTGTGATCCTGCTCCTAAAGGTGTCTGTGTCTGCACCTTCACACGTCCAGACACTCTTTGCACTTTCTGGGTGTGGGTCCACCTAACTCTTATTCTGCAGCTTCTATGTATGTAACTTCAAGTTTTTGTATTTTTTTAACCTCCATGTATCAAATAACTAGGTCTTTCATTGTATCAATTTTTCTTAGCACAGATATAATTACCGTTGCCGTAATTACTCTTATTTTTGAACAACTGAGTGAACGCATCAGCAACTCCCAGAAACTCCTGCAGCTTGGGCAGGCCATCTGAAGAAGTGGCATGGATCTAACAAAGATTCACGCAGTGATCCAACCGTGATTCCTCTCCATAACAGACCTCCAGTTACCACTTCTTTCTGCGGCGTCACTGGTTGCAGATTTCTTTGGGACCGACCACCTGGATACATCTGAACCAAACTTCATTCTGAACAAGGTCAGAGAGAGTCAAAGAAGAGGGAAACCCACACACTGTAAGACAACATCCTCATGATAAAGCTGATGCTGCCTCAGTTGATCTCTCCAGATTCCAAACTTCTTAGTTTTTCTTTTCTTTGATCTTTTCACGGTGGTCGTTAACCCTCAGAAATAATCCATCCCAATTCAGATTCCATCATTCCACCCATCGTAACTGCAGACTATGGCTAACATTATATTATTTCATTAATTCACGTATTTATCCATTTGATATTATTCTCACCTTCTTAGTTAGATTTCTATATTATTCAATAAATTCCTAAAACTCTCATCATTGCCTGATGTATTTCTTTTATGGAAATCATTTATGGAATTATTGTGTTTATCTTAAATGGTCGGTGGTGCCCCCTTTAACGAGACAATTTTATAATTATTAATGCTAAAAACCCTACAATTGCAGAGTCTAAATGCATCAATAGCACCGGCATTACTGGCACCTGCTTTTAACATGAAGCAACTTAACTGTAATGTGCATCAAAGTGGTGATAGTTGCTAAAGGCCAACCCGCTGCCTGATACAAAAGCTCAAATGAAACAAAATGTGAAGATTTTTGCTGCTATTTGAGGAATTGATTTTATTTCCGCTCAAACCAGTCACTGCAGAGGGATCAGAGTGAATCAGAAAAGTGGGATACATCTACCTGTTAGGTGAATCATTCGACCTCTGAGTGAGTGAGAGTAGGTGTAGAGTGGAAACCACCACAAAGGCATACTACGCACACTACATGTAGAGTTTATTAAAACCTCCACACACCCACCTGATGAGCACCTAAAGAAATCTTAAAATCGCATTATGAGGGAAACAAATTTCAAAACACAATAAATGCACACTTTCCTGTTACATTTAAATGAAATGTTAAACTTAAAAGGGTAATTTTCTACAGATTGATGGAATTTGGTAATCTTGCACAATGCCCTCCTAACCTGCTCTTTGAGCCTGATGCTGGCTTCGAATGAGAAAGACATTAAAAACATACCATTTCAGGACAGTTTAGTCCAAATGGAAACATCTCACAGTGCACTTACACTGACCTTGCAAACTGCCTGCCTCCCTGAATCTGAAATGTTCCTGTTCAGAAAGCATTAAAAACATGAGCGTACAAGGTTGTCCCCAGGTTTTGTAGCTTGAAGAAATAAGAAACCGACAAGAAGCAGGTAAAGTATTACTTTATATTAGGGCTGCAGCTATCGATTATTGTAGTAATCAAGTATTCTCTCAATTATTCTATCAAGTAATCAAGTAATTGTATAAGAAATGCTTATTAAGAAATACAAGCAGAATCCCTGACTAAGGTACGCTTCCTGTTAATGTATTTTAAGCTGGAAGTGCTTCAGTGAAAAGAAAACTCCTTCCTGCAGAGTGTGTATAATGGTCAGTCGACTGTTCAGTGAGGACCCACATGCTGTTTCGCATTTAAAAAAAAAAAAAAAAAAAGACAAAGTTAAAAAAAAAAGTGCTCTCTAGCTTCTTCCGTTTTTATCAGGTGGTTCTACTGCCCAATTGCGAATGCACGACAGCAACTCTACTTGGACAAACTGCCACTTCTTCTTCTCTTTGTTTTACAGTAGTTGGAACTTTGTTGCACATTATCGCCACCTAGCTAATCCTCTGGAAAAACACTGGAGGAATCATTTCAGCCCTACTTTATGTATGATTATACGTTTCTGAGATCCAGTTGTTGTTCATGCACGCTAACGTACTGAGTTGGTTGCCAATGAAACAGAAGGAATCCTACATTCATTTCTCTATGCTATAATAAAATGATCCATCTGAGATTTATCTACCACTTGAAAGGGATAAAGTGACTATACTCAGAGAGTGCAAACCTCCACCAAGGCATAATCCAGCTGTGATAGACTGAACATTGCTGAAATAGTGACATTATTTTGTTACAAACATTCTCCCGTTATAAGAGGTTGTTTGTGTTTTTTGTTTTTTCAAACAGAATCCTGTCCTCTGATCTTGGTCAACATGTTATAGTTTGCTCCTGGGGTAAAACCTTGTCTCTCTCAAAAAGATCTGCTTGTAAGTTTTCCCACAATGTTGCAAACAGACGGACTCTCCACCAGCGTAGGTGGAAACAACCTCGGTAATGGGGGATGAAAAAACACCTTTCTTTCAACCTCAATTCAAATGAAAAACAAAATATCTAATCACAAACTCCAATCTCGCAGTGCTGGATGAAAGACTGACCTCGACTGTTTTCCAGGAGGAGGAAGGAGACACAAATTGTGTTGCACAAGTGGAACGATGACTGTGAGCTGGAGTGGGTATAGTGTCAAAACAGCGGTCTGGCAAACTGACAGTACATACGGCCCTAAGGCCCCCGAGGCGTGCTTCTTATAATTGCAGTCATATTACTGCCTCCACAGTAGTAACAAAGTGAAACCCTTTAATAGCGCGGCGCCGACTGAATTCTCCAGATTACAGAGTGTGACCTCGTGGTACTGTAACCCAGCAGTGACTTTGCTGTATGTATATTTGATAGTTTCATTATGTATGTTTCACTTTCTCATGTCTCCGCAGCAGCGCGACAAAGACAAACTCATGTCCATTTATTGTACTTGCCGATTAAAGGCAATCTGATTGATGATGGAGCGAGGAATTAATTAAGTTTATTGAATTAATGCGAGAATTAAACATGACGCCTGTTCATCAAAAGCCTGAGCCTTCATGAGCAGCAAAAAGCCAGTCCTCTTCCTAAAATAGCTGAGCAGTGTGGATTCGTAGCGAGCCCTGCACCCTGGTGACTTACTCACTGATTTATTCAGTCATTACTGTGAATGATCGGCCCTTCAAAACTCTCCTCTATTATCTGCAGATGGGATGACGAACCATATTTCATTTTGATTCAAGTATTTATTGCGGTGATTCAGGGTAAAAGACCACCTTCCTGTAACTCAAAGAGGCCACCTATCAGTGCCCCCAACAGCCATGCACATACATCCATATCCTGTATATATATGAGCATTTCTTACCATTCTGAATGTCCAATATGTGGTGCTTGTCTAACATCCACCCTCCCATGTTGGCGGCATCCAGTTCGTAGCCTTGTAACACCGCTGTCCTCTTCTCCCAGAGCACCACATCAAGGCAGGACTCGTATTCATACCCCACCGACACTGAAAGTAATGACAGCAGACGCCTATGGTGAGCGAGGCTTCAACCTCCTTAGTTGACACTTACGGCAGCAATGAGGCATGTAGTTTATAAGACATTCAGCGCACGTTGCGGCTGTTTTCTGTATTTGCTGCTTCTGCTGTCTTCTTTGACTCTGTAATTTTCTCCAGCTGGGATGATTTTTAGGAGACCCGTGGGGTTTCGATGTCTCACCTGCTCTGTTTGGATTTTTATGTGTTCTCTCCTCTCGCTCGTGTTTTATCTTGTGTAAATGCAAATAAACCACAATGCGAAATGGCGTGCAAAGTGGCGTGAATTATTTAAAACGGTAAAGGTTCAGACTGAGCACATTATAGTAAATATTGTAAACGATGTGATGTGGTTACAACCATAAGACATGAATGAATCCTGTTGATTGTCAGGGTTGGGAGAGTTTTCTCTGTAACATTAAGCAGGAGTTTTCTAATATTCATCCTTCGTCAGTCCCTCTCAGCGCTTTTTGGATACTTTATAAGCAAGTGACGAGGATCTGAGTGTTACTGCATGCAACTTTGTAAAACAAGACGATGAGCACCGCACCATAAATGCAGTATAATGCATATCATGATCTCGTCCAAAGATTATTTTTTTGATATTTAATGTTGTGGCTATTGACTCCTTGCTGATTTTTTACAAAGCCACTGCCTCACAGGCAATATTTTAGTCAGTGCACAGCTGCTGAAATATCATACACGCAAAACAAAGAAGTCAGCAAAAGAGCAATGGCCTTCAGAAAATGCAGCACTGGGGGATTTCAGGATTTCACACCACCTGCTAAATCTTTATTGCGCATGGTAACAAAAGCAGTCCCCAGCTAAATAATCCTCAATTTTAAAAAAGTAAAATCAATCTTTGAAGGTTCAACCAAGGTTCACTGCCTGAAGGTAGCACAAGTATCTGACAGCGAACCTGTGCTTACACAACATCTTCAGTAGGCAGCTTCACTGCGGGAAACTCACCCACAGCCTCTGCCAGGCCAAAGACCTTCTGATTGTAGGCGTCTGTTTTATCCCAGATGAAAGTGTAGGAGAGGTCGGGGAAGGCAGGGAAAGACTTCTGGAACTGACGGCCCATGACGGCCACCATCAGGTGCACCTTCATCAGGCCAAAGGGGAGACGGTCCTGGGTCAGGAGCACCTTGAGAATGGGCTTGTAGCCAGCTGCCCTGGAGCTCAGGTAGACCAGGTTGAGGTCGCTGCCTGGTATGGCCACTTGCTCATGAAGGACCTATGATTTTAATTAGCAAGTCAGACGGATGCCAAAAGCACAGTGTGAAGTATAGACTTAAGTAACACAGCTCCCAGAAGCAACAGGGGTGTGCTTGTAGTTAATGTGAGGCTCTAATTACACTATATAATATTCATGTGATGTAATGTATGTTATTATTATAACAACATTCCTACAGTGGAGTTCCCTGTTATAATTTACATCACAACAAATCTCTCATTGTTGTGTAAGAGAAGTTTATAGTCATGTTATATTCTGTAGAGTACAGTTAAACAGGAGAATTTTTCATTAAGTAGTAAATTGGAAAAACAAGTCTTACTTATGCAACACCATGAACCACAATGTTCTAGATATAAACTGAGCTAACTTCACAGGCAGTAAATACATTTTTCTGTTTTTATTACACAACAACTGTAATAATTGACAAGTCTTACTCATAGCGCAGAATGTTCCAGTAATTTGGATTTCTTCCCTCCGATGTAACAGAAATACATTTTTCCTCCCAAACCAGTTCAAACAGCAAAAAGCTGCAGAGTCACATTTTACATTTAGGGATTTTCAACTAAATGAATACAAACCAAATCCTGAGGCATGTAACCTCCATGTGATGTGCCCTCAGAATTTATCAGTGTTGCTGGGAGACAATTTATGGCTTAGTATTTGGGGAAATGCCTCAATTCAATCAAAGCCCAAAGGCAAACTGAAAGGCAAATCTGACTCGGTTTAAAATGAGCAAGAAAAGCCATGGTAAAAGGAAGATAACAGCATTATCGTTACTCTGCGCCTGTGTATTTTTCACCACTGCTGCCTGTAATGTTGGGATCAAACACCGGTCAAATTATTAAAGTCTTTGAAAACAATCAGATATGAACTGCAATTTGGGAACTGACCATAAAAGTCCTATATTATGCTGCCCCCATACATCACCTCAGTGACAGACGTCTCACCTGTGTCTCAGGGATGATGGGACTGTCTTCTGTGGAGGTCTTGTACAGAGTGGAGAGGGGCGTGGCCAGGATGAGGGGGTTGGGCCTGATTAGACCAGTGAGGTAACAGCTTGGGATGTCGTTCTCTTCTCGCTTCATCACCACCGTGTCCATCACGTGGTAAACGTTCCAGGGCAGCCACACCGTGCGGTGTATCGTGGGGAACGGCGCACGTTCGTAACTCAGCGTCAAAGAAGCGCCGCCGTTCGCCAAGAGGTCAAACCTGGACACATTATAGTAAAACTGAAACTTGGAAATGCAAAGATCCACTTCTGTTGCAACTTGTAAAAATGTTTTTATTGGTCATCACTCTTGATTATAACAACATTATGTTTTAACAAGTAATGTGAGAACATGACAACATCGGATTGTCAAAATCAGATGAGGAAAGTTAATCAGACAAGATGTAAACAAGTCAGTCATCTAAACCACTTTCTGTGGAGAAAAAACAAGTATCATTATCATTACTTTGATGTGTTTTTATTAACTATAAGAGTGATGGTCAAAATGTAGACTAACATCATTTTGGAGTTTCCCTTCAAGTGCAAAGTAGCACAGTAAATATTTATTTCAGGACTAGCCTAATAACCCTTTTTCCAATGGAAGGGAAAACTTTTCCTGATCAAAGTGTGTTCCCTCCTTTCAGCCGACATATATTATTATCATCCACTGAATCTAATTTATGACTTTTGTTTAACCAGGCATGGTGTTAGAAGACACTTTATGGCTGAATTTGGTTTGGACTGTGGAGCCTTGGGAGTTTTTCTGTGGTGAACTGGTTTTAATTAGTACGACATTACTCAGGGAAAAGTTACTGGTTTGGAAATGAAGGGCGAGTCTTTGAAGTGCTGCTCTATATATTCGGCGAGCTCCACTACCCAGGGGGTAAAGCATCTGTGTGGTGACATTGCATGCATTCACATGCACACACAAAGACGCACACACACACACTCGCTCTGAGATTTAAATGCTTATGCGCGCCTCTCATGCACGCACCCAGAATGACACACACACACACACACACACACACACACACACACACGCACGTCAATGGCCAAGCTGTGCAGCTGACCTAAAACAGCTTCCTTTTCAAGCTCTCTCCACTTGGGCAGTGGGGAGCTCACAGCTGCAAGAGGCCAAGCTTTGATGCTGCCCCCCCACCAACCCTCACCCCACCACCTCCCGTCTTAACACACTGAGCGGATCTGTTGGCTAACCAAGTGTGATTATCCCCGACCATTTATCACGCTCCTTGTCAGAAGAGTTACAGGGCGGAATATCTGAAGAAATCAGCTAATCCTCAGCTATCTGGGGACCCAAGGATTGTGATTCATAACAACAGCTGTACAATTCTCTGGCATTCAATAAGCCTTTTATTCCACACTGGCAACACATAAACATGGCCTCCATCTATTTGAATTTGAGTGAAGGGCCTGGATCATAATCTTCGACGGCCATCTGCAAAATAAAGCTCCAACCCGAGGTGAACTTTTCCTGTAAAATATGTGACATGCGTTTGTCTTGTATGTGTTTGCACTCCCATTATTAAGGACCCGTCTGCGGTAATAGCGGGAGAAGGTCAGACAGTAATCCCATGTTTTACTACACCGCGGGCAGATTGATTCTACCCTCGCTGATTCAATGCATTTTAAACAGCCTGGTTCAAAATGGCCTCCACCACTGTGACATTTGCATGAGGAATTGTTCTAGGGCACAATGTGCTGCTGTTTCGATTTGTTTTGAGCGCTTTTTGGAAAACTGCCAGTGCAATTCTCCCACCGCTGGACAGCTTTTTCTGCATTTTTTCCCGCATCGGTCTGGGGACAGCAGTGCATGCCACAAATAAATTGTTGCGAGGGCATAGGGTTAAACCTAAGGACTGAGCCACCAGCGAGAGACTGCTTGTGTTTACACGGACATGTAAATCAACATCGATGAATGCAGAGGGATAGCTGTGCACCTCACCGACGTGTGTGTGTGTGCACACAGGGACCCCACTTACATGCCGTCTTGCCGCGTGATGGTGTAGCCGTACTCCGGGTAGTGCAGAAAAGACACGTTGACTCCAATCAGCGGTGTCCCGTCTCCCGTTAGGACCTGACCCCGGATGACTGATGCCAGGCTGTGTGGGCAAACAAACACAGAAAGAGCTGAGCAAACAAACAATGCCAGCCGGCGTCAACAAACGGCCACAGCATCAGCACAGCTAACAACCGTCGTCCTGCTGCCAGCGGCGCGAGCGGCGGTGAGGTATGATTTACTGACCGTTAAGAACACACACATGTCAGTGGCTGTTACTCATACAAATGCCACCTCACAGAGCTCTGTCTCTCTGTCTGTTTACTGCTTTAAGAAGCCATAATTCAGTGGGTTGAGGGTTTCTCTTACGCTTTTTGCAGCATCTTGCGTGTGTATTGCAGCATATAAATTCCACAAGGACACAGAAATAGATGTTTTTTTTTCTCCTTACACTTAAGCCCCTTTTTTTAACATTTTAGGTATGATTATTACAAGATGCAGCATACAATGCTACGTATAGTTCCTAGGGCAGTTCAATTTGTGAGGCAATGACAGACAGAGCGAGTGTAAACACACAGCATAATATCTAGACAACAAGATTCACTGCTAAATTATCCATCTGCTAAGTAAAGTCAGCTTGGTAAATGAAGTGTATGAGACACCCAGCAGTGAGATGGCCAAATGAGATTCATGAGTGAAATATTCACAGCATTGTTATCACTCTGACCTTGCTGAAGAATTAAGAATTTCCCTAAATTCTATTTGAAGAGGGTGTGATTCAAACCAGATTATTCCAGCACGTACTTCTGCTCCCCCTCCCTCCCTCAGAAAAAAGAGCATTTTGTCAGTGTCATACCAAAGTCCCAGGCTCAGTAGCATGATAAATGTCTCTGGTAATACTTGTGATGAAAGATAATATATCAACAAGAATTGTGTTAGCGCGAGCTCTTCAGCTCCGTTACAGATATCCTCTTTATGTGAGAAGTTGCAAAGCTTTGGCGGCTGACGTGTCAAGAGGCACTTTATAAGGATTCAGAACAACAAAATACAACGCTGGAGGCAAACTGTCACCAAAGAAATAAATAAATAAGACAAATAAATAAATGAAAGAGGTTTTTGGGGAAAAAAAATATATAAAAGCAACGCTACAACACAAAAGAATCGCCACAGCAGTTTAGAAGGATGAAGTGACATAGATGTGAAAGGAAAATACAATTTGAATATAAAAAATACAATGCAAAATGTTCTGAAAAGTCAAAATGTGAAGGGTGTTTTATTTGTTGGTTTGAAATCTATGGCCACAAATATGTCCCCATTTTCCACCAGTATTTTTTTTTATGTACATCCACACCTGGTGGCTGCCTTATATAACCCTCCTCCCTCTCCTGGCCAAACAGTAATGCCACTGGAGCAGACAGGGGGGGTTAAATGCTTCACTTCAGGGCACCTCAGTGGTAGTTAGTCTAGCATGGGAGAGCATTACTCATTCACTTTCCCCACTCAGATTTTCCCTGCTGGTAAATGGATTTGCTTCTGGTCAAAAGGCTCTCCACCTCCAGAATCCCATCCCCTGCTTTCACCTGAAAAACTGTATTTTCTTTGGCTTTTTTTGTGCTTTATAAATCACAAACATGAAAGATTCATACATGATTAAAGCCTCAGATACCCGCCGCCATTATTCAACATGACTGCAGGGCCTTCAGGTGGAGCTCGAGACTGATTCCCCTTCTTATATTCTTAAGTGTGAAGTAATTTGTCCAGTCAGTCCTTTGTTTGAAGGCAGGTGAGGAAGACACTGCTATAATTCTCCATCAACATTTAATCATTCGCCACTTCTCAAGCGCGGAGCAGATTTTTTTAAAAAGTGTTTCCTTTTGCATTTGTCACTGAAAAAAAAAAGGTCCCATTTTGCCACTTTATCTCCGGGTCATTACGTATATGAGACAGGGATGATCAACAGCTCAGGCCTCTCTCTTATTTCCCTCCCGCTCCATGTCTGGCACAACCATCTCCCATCGTTTATTTACTGGCTCAAAGAACAAGGCCACTTAAGAGCCCCGGCAAAGGTTCACTCTTTCTTGCCTGTGTCTCTATTAATCTTTTGAGGAGGCAGACAAGAACCCGAACCCCCGAACAAACGCAAAGTAACACCACCTGCTGAAACCCGCAGAAATGAATCATATAATTCATGCATTCTTATCTGTCATTGTCCTTACACTGGCTGCAGAAAAAAACACCATCTGAAAACCCAGTGGGAGACTTGTGTGGGGACATGTGATATGGCTGGGGAACTATTGTG
>OOFC01029051.1:0-20382 GCA_900323345.1 Pseudochromis fuscus | reverse complement strand
TGAACCATTCCCTTAAACCTTTTTATTGCATTAAAATCAGATCTGACTCTGAAGTGAAAATTATTGTATGAGATCTTCATCAATCCCACAAAAAGTGTGTGTGTGTGTGTGTGTGTGTGTGTGTGTGTGTGTGTGTGTGTGTGAATAAGTTCATTACTGCATCCACTAATGCAGTGAAACTGTACCATGGACAGAGGAAACCATTAATGAATATGATGCACTAACCCTAGTGACTTCTCTTGGCCAATGCATGTCTAAGGTGGACTGAGGCAAAGTACAAACCTATGGTCTGGTAAATATGAATTGTTATTTTTTTTTATGGAAATCACAGATGCTGTGTCCTGTGCTCCAAAGAGGAGAGAGACCATCCAGCTAATTATAAGTGTTCAGTTCAAAAAGCCAGGATCTGTGCTGGTCTGAGGAAAGGCACCAAGTAGGGATAGGTACCTTTTACATTTGAACCGATACGGTATCGATTCCCGGTACCTGGGAATCGATACCAGTACTCAACGGTACCAATTTTCGGTACTTTTGTGTGTGTTTATGTCATAAAATCTCAAAAATTGTCAATGTAACATATTAATTTCTCAATATATAGACTTCAACAAATATGTCAAAACAGCCTACTGTTTGTTTTGTATCATTGCAGTTGCTTCTTAAGCCTTGTACAATTATACAACTATTACCAACCAAAAAACAGTATAATCAAAATATATTCATACTGTGGGCATTTTGCTGTCAAAATATAAAGGTTTTTCTCGTATTCTCTCTGTTTCAGTAAAAACATATGAGATCTGACGTGAACTAGTCTTTATCAGCCAGTGAACTTGGGTTAATGCTTACTTTTCTTTTGAATATATATTTTTGGGTCTTAATTGTTTTTGATGGGGACAGTGGAGATAGGAAACAGGGAGAGGAGGGAACAACATGCTGTAAATATTCACTCCCATGGCCGCTACGTCGGGAGCTATAGCATCTGTTTGTGGGTCGCTCACTCAGCAGGCTGAGCTACTGGGCACCGGGCTGTTGTTTTCTGAACATCGTGATTTCCCAAAACTGAATAAAATAAGATATTCCTTTATTAATCCCCAGAGAGGAAATTCAGGAAATAAATACCACACATAGCAACACAAAACTGCTTTGCTAGCTTAATCATGTTGCAACTAGAATATCCGTAGAAAAAAATAATTTTTTCATGAACCGCCGTTAGTTATAATGCCACCGGCACCTCCGTCATTATAAGCTAACAGGTGCCGTCTTTTAATAAAAGTTAGAAGTAATTCCTGCCGCTGACCTTGCACTTCATGTCACAAATATTGCAGCGAGTGTAATTCGTATCACATTTTGAAAAGTGGAGCCGTACTTTTGACCGCTTTCTATCACCCATGCTCGTTTGTTGACTGAATCCGCGGCTACCGACGTCTTGTGCGTGCAGTGCTGTGTTCAGGTCCGGCATGGAAATCTCCTACTCTTCCACTCCCTCACAGTCACAATGACGCGTTTAGGTACCGAAACATGGCACCGTTTGTATTTACGTGAATCGGTGCTCGGTAGTACAGACGGAATTCGGTCGGTACCTAAAAAAGTACTGAATTCGGTACCCATCCCTAGCACCAAGAGTCTTATTTTCTGATGGACATGGTCCAACATGAGTCCAACACATCCATATTCAGCTTGGTTTTCCTGGCATCTTCTCTCCAGCTTAGTGAGCATCATCTTGTTCAGGCCGGGCTGATCATCCAGCAAACACAGCCACGTGTAAAAATGTTCAGAAGCAGGTATTTAACATATGTGCAACAGTAATTTTCAAAAACTCAGACTACCTTTGTAATGTATGTGGATGAAGGAGGGGAAATGACGAGTCTCTCTAAGATGTGTGTGAGCGTGAGAGCAAACTCTCTGTATTCCTTTGAATACTCATGGCCCTCTACAGTAGCACTGTGGTGCCAGCTGTAATCCAAGTCTGTGTTATGGAATATATGATTTATAAAATCTCAGTTGACCTGATATCCGGGTGAACACCGACTGTAAACATAGCCTAGCTGACGTTAGCTAGCTACGATGTCGCTGGTAGACGTAAATACAGTACAATAATATTATATTTACAAAATACAACCAATAATAATGTTCAGTCTGACCTGTGAGAAGTAATCGCCCGACCACTGTTCTCAGTTGTTCTCCGATTTGTTCAGAAATCCTCCGCACAGAGCTCTGACAGCTTCACTTCTCGTCAGCTTCAGTTCATGTTAACAGGGAGGATGACTGGACCAAGATGGCGGCCGTATTTCTTGCGGTGCAGCAGCCAATGCAGCGTCTACTCTTTATTATGTCTATGCTGCAGAAGCCTGCTAACGATCCTGATCATTGAATCAGGTGTGTAGGAAGAGGGACACATCTAAAACATGCCGGATAGCAGCCCTCGAGGACCAGGATTGAGTACCTCTGGCCTACACAGTCAGGGCCACTTGGCGCAACGGGGTGTATGATGGACGACGGGCAAAGGGAGCTTGGACCCCGTTCATACCTGCCTAGTCTAGTCTTATTTTCTAGTTTCTGTCTAGTTTTATTATTATGATTGTTGTTGTTGTCCTCCTGAAGGTCCTGAGTGGAAGTTCTCAATTTTAATTAATTCTCCTCACACAATAAAATAGCCCCCACTACCATCAGGTATATGTAAAAAGAGGATTTCTTTCCTCTTTTAAAAATAATAAACCTCCTCAGCATTAAGTTTTATATGACTGATTCGAGATGTTGTGAATGAAGAAAAGGGACCAAAACACAAACACAAAAGGTGAATAAAATAAAAGCTGAACCAGAAGCACAGGGTGGTGGTGAACAAAGACCAAATCCAAAATCCAAACCAAGCAAAACCCAAATCCAAGGAGCAAGGAAAGAACCAAACTACAAAAACTACATGAGGCATGGGAGACATGGACATTAAACAACTACAACTTGACAAGGACAAGACAGAGGCAGGGAGTATTTGTGGGGAGCGGTGATTACCAGACAAGACACAGGTGAGCACTGCAGTGAGACAGGTGAGCTACATCAGGGCAGGGCCAGCAATCAGAGAGAGGGGGAAGAGGACCAATACAGGAAGTAAAACTAAGGAAATACACTAGGAAAGTAACTCAACAAAACAAAACAGGAAGCTAACAGAAAACCACAAGGGAGGACAGAGACAGTGAAACACTAGGGGAAATAAGGAAAGCAAGAGCTCAAAACTACATAACCAAGGAAAAACAAGGCAAAAACCAAGAGACAAAAATAATAAGTTTCAACTCAAACAACACTAGTGATCATGACACCGCTGCTCCAGTGAGAGCTTGCTGCAGCAGTGCCACTCAGAGTCTAGCTTTGTTGTTCATATTGTGTTTTTATGTTGTTTATGTTTTATGTTTTTATGTCTTTTTTTCTTTTTTTTTTTAAGTGTTAATATGTCCACTTTGCTGCTGTAGTTCTGTAAATTTCACTGTTGTGGGACAAACACAACTGAACTTAAAATTAAAGAGTTAAAATCCTGAAAATGATCCGAGCTGTATGTATTTCAGTGAAAGAAGAAAATATCAGTATTTTATTTTAATAGCAGTTATTTTTTAACCTGTTAACTCCACACATTCATCCTGACTGACCACAGTGATGAGCTCATATCACTCAGGTCCATGAAATTATTAAATGCTCTTTCAGGATTCAGTGTTCTCTGTTGTTCTACTGAAGAACTTTGAAAACAAACTCACCCTCTCCCATCTATAGTAGCGATCAGCTTTGATAATCATGTCCACCAGGATGACGTGGTTTCCTCTCGCCGCCACCGCCAGACACGTCTTCCCCTTCTGTGACAACAGACAGTTTCAAATCGTCTGCAGGAGTCAGACTTCAGGGAAACAGGAAGTCAGTTTCAATGGAGAAACCAGAACAGAAACAACTTTCCCAGAAGATATTATACATACCTCCGCCAAGGAGGTTATGTTTTTGCGTCTGTCTGTCCGTCTGTCCGTCCGTCCCCAAAATAACTCTCAAAGTTACAGATGGATTTTGCTGAAATTTTCAGGGATTGTCCAGATGGGGATAAGGAACAAATGATTAGATTTTGGAAGTGATCTGGATCACCGTCTGGATCCAGGAATTTTTTGAAGGATTCTCCCTGCAAAGTCTCTCCGTGAAGGCGGCCATGTTGAAATGCTGGTGCAAGCGCAGTGCAGTTGCCTGTATTGATTTTTACACATGCGCACTTGCTCGCACCCTCCGCGCCCAGGCGACGCTGTCACATTTTTTCAGCTGCACACGGACGCCTCCACGCCTGTCCGCTCGAGCGCTTGCTGACATGTTTGATTACAACATTTACGTGACGTGGACCCTCGTGCACCAACGCGCACATGCGGACGCGGAAAGTATGAATTGGCCTTAACAGTGCTTGGTGGTCTGCGCTCTCAGAGTGCTTTTCTAGTTTTTATTTCATTTTTTATGATTTTAATAAACATCTTGACTTGTTTAGAAAACTCATAACAGAGTTCAAAGATCAATCCCACCTCCTCACTCCTCCGTTCATATCCAAATATGGTCACTTCTGGCTCCAAACAACCAACAAGGTGATGTTCAAACTCCTGGCTTCAAAGCAAGACTTCACAAACCAACAGGTGACATCACGTTAGATCCTAAACCTAACCCGTAACCCTAAAACACCCATCAACACATGGTCATAGTAAAAATCCTGCTCCTACTAAAGGGTTAACAAAACTTTAACAAGTTTCCCAACTTTAAAACTAATATTTATAGAGTTTGTTTTTTTTTTGTTTTTGATCAGATTACAGAAGCATCAGTTAAATCAACAGAATGAACATTTACAACATATTGCAACCACATCTTGACCTTTTCCTCTCAGTTCATCTGACTCTAATTCTGCAGATACAGAGATACAGTCGTGTAAAAGTGATCCCAGTGTGACACAGCAGCACAGATCTATAACACACAGACATGTTAAAAGCTGTTTGTTTGAGCTGCCTGGTTAGTAGGTCACTGGGCCCAGTGTGTTTTGGGGGGGTGGGGGTAAGTAATGGTTAACTAGAGGTATGATTTCGACCTCGAAACAGCCAAAGGCGCTGACAACAACCAAAGGGCAGTGAGTCTCACGTGGAGCGAGGAAGCACGGCCTTCTGGGAATGATGAAAGGAAGGTTGGCATCCAGAATGTCATCGCTTGTCTCGGCAGGGAGGAGCACGTGAAGGACGAGGGAGATCCTCCAAAAAATATGTGAGCAAACACACCCACATGCATTCACACACATGTGCAAATGCTGACAGAGTGTGCATGTGTGTGTGTGTGTGTGTAGGGAATCAGCTGAGCACACACACACACACACACACACACACACACACACACACACACACTAACTGATCAAACCTGATATTTTTATTTGTGTAGTCACTGTTGATTCAGTCTTAACTGTCTGGCTCCCAGCCTCCGACCCAGTTATGAACAAGGGCTCAATCTGTGTGTGGGCTGTGTGAATATAAATAGCAGCAAACAGAAACACCACTCAGTGGACACTCGCAAAAAAAACCAAAAAAACAACAAACGTGCATGAGTGAAAGACTAAATCACATGGTGCATTTGTAAACACGTTTCCGTCTCTGTGCTTGAGTTTTCTGCAGAGCAACAACATCATGCGAGGTCTCCCTCTCATCGAGAGCGTCTCTGGCTCACAGCTTCCCTCTGTCACTACACCAGCTGTTTGCATGTGAGTCCAGAGCTGCTGACCTCCAGTGTTCAGTCAACACACAGACACAACTCGGCCGGACAAGGAGTCACACTGACCTCATTCCTCGGAGGGGGAGACTCGCTCAAACTGGAAGCACCCAAGGGCCAATGAGTGAAGGGAGATACAGCCACATGACTTCGACTGTCTAGGATATGTGGGCCAGAGAGGGCTTAACCTCACTGTGAAAGTATAAAGATTGCAAACTGCACTATTTTAAAGCAAGGCATCAGTTCTTGATAACATCAGAATGAAATACTAAAGGCAAAGACTTTATAAACACAACATATCAGATAGTTACTACCACAGAGTTACATTCAGAGTGACACATTTATCTGTCACTCGGGAACAGGAAGCACGCTTTGCTCAGCTGCTTTGTTAGAAATACAAACAGAAGCAGGAAAGACACTTGTGTATTTGTTTACACTGCTTGAGGAAAACTGAATTACAAATTGCTGTATCTGTTGCGTATGAGTGGTGTACTGATGTGTGATGAATGTTGGCTCTTGTTCTTTGAATTTTGTGTTGCACATGCACGCAATGTTTCTTACAACTCCAGCATGGAGTGGCAGACTACTCAATTGACAATGCAAACTACTCCAAAAACAGACAACTAATAAGTGTAGACATACTGAATGGACATGGGAGACATCTTTTAACTTCAAGGACATTTGCTTTTGCAAAGTTTTGACT
The DNA here is from genome assembly GCA_900323345.1 of Pseudochromis fuscus. Taxonomy (NCBI): domain Eukaryota; kingdom Metazoa; phylum Chordata; class Actinopteri; family Pseudochromidae; genus Pseudochromis; species Pseudochromis fuscus. Next base: position 13,934 of record OOFC01029051.1, on the reverse strand, counting down.
GTTCCTTGGTATTTTTACATTGTGATGATGCTGTTCTTATAACACAGATTTACAATTCAGGGTAATGAATTGTACATCAACACAGCTGTTTCTGTTGAAAAACAATGGAAAATATATATTATGTTCATAGACATAGTACAAAAAAGTGCAAAACCCCAAAGGAAACTAAATGCAAAAAAGGTAGTAAGTCATCAGTGCAATCTTAATTCATCTAGGTGATTGTTTACACCAGGGGTCTGCAACCCTGGTCCTAGAGAACCACAATCCTGCATGTTTTAGATGTGTCCCTCTTCCAACACACCTGATTCAAATAACCAGGATCGTTACCAAGCTTCTGTAGAGCTAGATGATGAGCTGGTCATTTCAATCAGGTGTGTTGGAATGATTGTGGCTTTCTAGGACCAGGGTTGCAGACCCCTGGTTTACACTTAGCGCTGTCACTTGGGATCCGATGACCCAAGATACATCTTAAAACCAAGTGGAAACAGGGTCATTATGCATTCAAATATGTCTCTGTGACTCAACAAATATGCTTCCCTCACAATAAATGAGTGTTTGGAGCAGCGTTGCATAATGCTCAACTGAATCTGAGGCTCTGTAAGTGGTTGTGCTGTACACTGTGGCCAAGTGGAGCAGATTACTTTCCCTGGTCTGATGTCAACATAAAATGACCTCTTCTTCACATGGCGGAGCAGATAAACTGCCGGCCATGCCAGAAACGAGATTAAAAAAGCCAAACGCAGGTAGCACCACAGAACAGTTAAGAGCAAGACAGGAAACTATAAAAAGAGCGAGACAGAAACAGAAAACAAATTGAACTTGGCACAAGTCAGCAAAACGACGCGACACACCGACAGCAGCCAGACAGTAAGTGTGAGAACTGAAGCCACTCAGCCTCTGAGTCAGCTCCTGCGACATGATGAATAATATTTAATCCTGCAACAACAAACACAACAGTCCAGTCAATCTCTCCTTATGTTGATCCTGGGAAAGCTCCACCTAAACAGCACTCATTGTATTCCCTCTGAAAGGCATATATTTAGAAATCTAAGAATGGCTGATGTGCACTCCTGCCAAGAAAAACATAATACATTTTCCTTTGTTGTTCTGCAGTTGTGATGTTGGCTATAATATCACAGGCCACAGCTGGTGGAGTGTTGTCAAGCCCAAGCCGCACTGTTATTTGCTGGCTATTTGTTGTGATGGATGGCTCGAAGGTTTTATAGGAAAAATGTGATATTTTCCAGCTAATCACAGGCTTGCTGTCAAACAGACAGTCTGGAGGAGCTGAGAGGAATCAGAACATCACCAGCATTAGTTAGTGGTTATTCATTCGTTTATGCATGCCATCAGAGCAGGCTGATGTAACAGTTGAAATTAAATTTTCCAGCACGTCTGTCCGTGTGGCACAGCTATGATAGGCACAAACCGTAATATTATCACCACTGACATCTCCCATAGGCCTGAATTAGAAGGGATTCCCTCAGTTTTTCCCCAAGGCCAGTTAAATTTGCAACGAGGCAGCGCCACGAGGACCAAAATACTGAAAAGTAAACAACAAGATGAACAAACAGAGAAAAAAAGAAACACAGAGAGCCTTTGAGACGGCAAACCTCACAAACCAAACCTCAGACGTGGTGACTGGGGAAAAGCTACAGAATCTACAACACTGTGCACACACATACATCTCAAAACAGTGAGCATGTGTTTGTCAAGACTATATTCATTTCTGACTTTCATTTCTAAACACAAAAATATGCCAGAAATATTCCATCAATACAGACTTTGGTAGTTAGTAGCAAGTTAAACAGAGGTGAAGTGCATCAATGCAGCAGCAGAATATAATCAAGAGTCTTCACCCTGCACAAATGAGGGCAATGCAGAAGTACAAAAGATGGCCACTAGATGCTGGCTCTAAAAAAACTTCAATTCATTTCTTTTCACATAAGAAAGTAAGGAATAAAGTAAGTAAGTAAGTAAGTCATCCTGATGTCATATTTTAAATTGATTATGCCCACCGGTGTTGCAGAGTTGCTGATCAAGCTTATTTCCTATATCCTGAAGTTGACAAAGGCTGCACTACCAATGACGTGTAATCACTCAACATCTTCATTGCAGTGCATTACGTGAGCAGGATCCCCATCGCTTGCTGCATTACCCCCACTCAACCCCCAACAGGACACCAGTGGGTTTTTGTGGTGGGCCTCTGTCTTCAGTAAAAAGCCCCATAAGCTTCTTTCCAGACACCACCAACCCCATACTCCTCAGCCCATTTGATGTTTCCCCCTTGTCTCAATGAATGGAACAAATTCTTCAAAAGACAAATGTGAATAACAGTAGGCAGAGATCTGCACCAGGGCTGTATGCACTCTGTCACACACTGTTATTAAAGTTTGAAAAGTAGGATGCCTTTTCCATTTACATGTAAGAAACTGAGTTTCATCTATGTCAGTGGACAGTTTTTCTTGTGTTTTTCCTCCCAACACTGAGGGGCCCATAAAAAAACCTCCATGCTGACAAGTAAACTGACTTTTTGAGGCTGCAGGATGCACATTCATGGCCTGGGAATCATTAAGAATGGAAATTACAAGGTGGTGTGTTTGTTGCTGTTTGCCCAAGGTGAACAACAATTTAGTTACACTCTTTGGTGATTATTAAACCGACAATCTGTGACTAGTCTGCTCTCCTCACTTGATGTATTTAAAATGAAGGTGGCCCACAGGCTCAGCAGCATGTCTTTCACTCAAAGACAGCATCTTCAAGTGGAACAAAAATAGCAATTCACTTTAATTTTCAGTCTAAGTTTCTGTAACTGCAGCTGATCTTTGATCCCCTCAAGCAAAGAGAAGAGCACAGAGAAGTTTTATCATTTACAAAAAAAAAAGAAAACCTCACACTGTAAGCATCTGTTAAAAGATCATTGTTTTCAAGCTGACTCAGTCTGCTGATTCAAAGTCAGCTAGGGATAATACAGGAAGGGACATCCGATTCAACAGCAGTGCATTTCAGGCCTCAGCTTCCTCCTCTGACACAGAACAGGGAACTGTCCTCCTCCCCTCTGGTGAAACACTGGATGTAAATACATCAGCAGCCCAGCACAGTCAAGCCCTGTTTGACCTTTAAACCAGACTCACGTCCTCTAATGTACAAGTGGACTTCCTCTTTTTATGCAACATGTTACCGCACATTTTTATAAGCACTCTTCTGGGAATCAAACTGAGACCTGATTACTCAACATGGTGGTCTCAGACCCAGTGGAGTCTGAAAGGGACATTTCAGAAACTGTATGAGTCACTAACCCACTAAACCACAGTCATGTAGCTTAAACAGTCGATAGTGAAACACTGAAGGAAAGGGAAATGATTTATCGCTGAGGGTCACGTTAACAGAAAGTAAAAAGACACGAGCGACGAGTTACATTTCCTTCAAATACGCATCTAATGTAATGCATGCTAGCTTGTACATGTTCGTTCAGCTAAACCTGTATTACGCCATTGTTATAGTATAGGTGAGTTCTTCACAGGTGCAGTTATCATTTATAGTCTTGATAAAAGACGTACTTACCTGTAATCGCAGCTCTTTTTCGCAGTCAAACGAAGATGGTGCATTTAATTTAATTTTCTGTCGAACCAGATATTTCTATACACAAGTAAACTTCAGTAACGGTTTTTGGTGTCCACTTTCACATTAACTTTCAATGTTGGCGCGGATTATACCATCATATCATTCCAAGCACACGAAAACCATTGTTTTACATTTGTCACCTACGCTTATGGAAAAACGTCAAAGTTACCTCAATGGTGAAACAAATTAAGCGTTTGATTAGCTGTCGATTCCAGGTGGTGAAATTCCGAATTCTTTTTAAATTGCAGACTTTATTTTGGAGATACATTTTTCGCACCCCTAAATCCCGTTTGGTACGGTCGGGATGCCCCTCATTGGTCACCCATGGCCATTTACAAGTTTTGGAGGACGCAGCGTGCCCGGGACCATGGCAACCATTTTTTCTCGCGAGAATACAAACATGTACCATAATACGATAAGCACAGACATGCTCCAATGTTTGTCAGACTTCTTGTTTATCGGTACAGCCAAGGAATGTAATAGGGACACAATTTCATCTCCCAGCAGGTTCTTTTCTACACAAAGTAACTTCCCATGATCCTGCAAAGGATCATTAAAGTATCTATCTATCTATCTATCTATCTATCTATCTATCTATCTATCTCTATAATGATAATTATTTGGAAGGAAAGAAAGTCAATGTATACAGGAAATATCAGGGAAAATGTAGAAATTCTGTAATTTATTAGATAGTGATTGAAATATATAACATGTACGTAAGCTGAAAGTTCAACATGACTGAAAATGAAGATTTTTCTTTTTCCAGGGGATTGTGGAACTATGTAATCGCACATTATATCTTACATAATTCCTTACAATACTATTCTTATATGTGCAGGGATAATATGCTTAATCCTTTACCAATAGGGAATCAAATTGACTTATCACAGGATTACAATATGCCCCCAAATGAGTGAAAACAGACCAGAATGTGCAGGAAAGCAACATTTTGGATGTTTGTATTAAAACAAATACAAACTAAAAGTTGAAGAAGAAAAGGTGATGCAGGTATGTTAGTAAGGATACAGCTCTCAGTTAATTCATGTTGGAGGCATGATCTGCCTCCTCCATGTTCTCCATTTTCAACAGAGGGGGCCAGTGGAGGGGCTTAAGTTCAGATAATGACAAAACAAGCTGGAGGGATGATCTAATGTTTTGGCAACAAACTGCTTTAATTAACTAAATCAGGATGACCTCAGCTCGAGGGAGAGGAGTGTTTTTCTCCATGTGCATGCAGAGGAGGATGCAGCACTTACCACACCGGTTCCTATGAGGACAATCTTTGTTTTCTTTCCCTCAGAAACCCCACTTTATACCTCTGCGTGTCCTCCTTTCAGTGAAAGAAGAGAGGCTAAACGTCTGGATAAGTGCCGATAAGAACGAGAATGATGCAATGAGTATACTTTGCCACTCCACATCAAAGAACATGCCAAGAGCTGCGTGTGAGGCGATCATAGCACAATCACATTATAACTGCGGGTGTTTGGTGGATGTGTAGTTTGCATGGATTTACTAAAAATGGGAAAAACAGGATTTTGTACAGTTCATGAATATAAAAAAATAGCTTTTTGCCTGTGACATTTAACCCTTCAATCTGTGCCGCTAACTACACACTTATCCTGTGAAAATATCAATCATGAATTTAAACAAGTGGAAAGAAATAGGGAGGAGAGAGCAACAAACTTGTTTGATAATATCAGCAGTGCACTATCACCATTCATTTCCTTGTTTGCCTTGGGTCCTGTTCACACTTGGTTGTAAAATGCATCTCGGGTGATCGGATCACAAGTGGACAGTGCTACATCCAGGTGTAAACAACCACCAAGATGCACTGAGATCCGATCACTCAAACCACATGTGGAAGTGGTCTGGGGTGCATTTGCCCACATATCTTTTGTAGTGCAAACACTAATGCATCCTGATGCGTCCCTGACAAGGACGTAACAGGAAGTATGTCATCAATGCAGGACCGAAATCTGCTGCTTTTCTTGTGTTTAGTCTCCTTTGTCTTCATTTTTATTTGCAACTTGTACTTTGTCCTCTCACCTGAAACTGCTGGAACAGCCTGTACATGTACAATAGTTATTTAATCATTTGGCCTTCTCCTCTCTTTCAGTTAACAAAATCTGGCAGGGTGGGGGCCCTGACGTTGCCGTAGTGACACCTGAACACAAGTGGTCAGCAGGAGAGTTTGGAGACGAATGTTAAATACAGGTGTAAACAAACACGTCTGTTCACTTCTGATCCGATTTCCCAGGATGCATTTTAAAACCAAGTGTAAATAGGGCCTTGGTGTGCTTGGTACATATCATCCCACTTGACATTAGTTTGCTTCAGTTAATGTGCAAGTTGTAGCTGCATCAGTGATTTTCAAAAGGACACTGTGCCAATTTTAAAAATTGATATTTACTTGACAAAACTGTTTTGACTACACTGCTCTCCACTGTGCAGTAAAACAAAGACAACACTGTGGTTCTTACCCCCTCACTCTTCCAGCCAATGGAAATTCTAATATGTTGTGACACATTATGTCAATGTTAATACGACTGCTGTCACTCAACCAAAACTATGACGCCGCCCGCTCAGTCAGAGTACTGAGGTCGTCACGGAGTGGCAATAAAAAAAACCATGTTGTCTGCCAAAAAAGGTGGCGTGATGCTTACTAAGTGTGAAAACTTGCACAGGGTGAATTGTTGGGGCTGTGTTGAATCAGGTGCTGGCAAGACAAATACATACAGTCCAACAAGGCCTATTTGAGAGGCATGATTTTGAAGTTTGTTTGAGGCCAAAACAGTGCACAGGGAGATTTTATATGGGGATACCATGGTAACGATTGCAATGTGAACTTCAGAAATGCAGCATTCACATATGAAAGTAAGGTGCAAGCAGAAGGTCACAAACCAATTTTTTTCCAAGATTGTGCTTTTGTGTTTGGAAATGTAGTTGTGCTTTTTTGAGCGCGTGTCACCACCACTACAAACGGCATTGGACTGGTGACATCGCAAACTCTGTCAAGCTTGAAAACAGGCCAATTTTGAAAGCTACTGTGGCTGTACTTTTAGCCCATTCAACTTAAAACCATCAACAGTCAGCCTTTAAAGTCACAAGGAAACAGCATTTAGAGATGATGAAACTTGTATATTGTGATGTATTTCCAGCAAAAACAGGATATGCAGGCAGAATTAAACATGTGGAGCAACCTGATTGGACTACTGTACATGACAGCTGACACCAAAAACAAACCTGCTAAACACCATCCAGCTCCAACAGAGGTTTGATTATCATCACAATATTTAAAGGTACTTCATTAAAATTATTACAACACCAATATAACACCAGTTGCTATATCAGGAAACTTTGGGTTTAGTGTCTTACCCAAGGACACACTGACAGGAGGACCCAGGACCTTCAGTTCTACACTGACATTGAGTAAAAATTGTAACATAGTAACAAGTTGTTTCTAATTGAATCATTTGTAACTCATATGTAGACTGTATATAGAAATAGACGAAGTAAGTGTAGCGTCAACCATTGGTTTGTGAACTCCCATTTTGAAGCCAAGTGATCAGCAGTTGAACGTCGCCATGTTGGTTGTTTGGAGTCAGAAGTTGACCGTATTGAAAGAAGGTGTGAGGAGGCGGGTCTAACCCCTGAACCCGAGATCAATGCCCAATGTGTATGAGACTCAACTTCAACGCTGCTCTTATTGGAGACCAGGCTTGTCAATCCAGCATGTCCCTAAATATTCCGCTTTTTGAAGCCTAATATCTACTTAAATATGATTTTTTGTTTTTCATATTGACCACCAGATCACTGATTACAAGAATTAACTTTAGCTAATGACATCAGAATGACTTGTGAAAATAATGTATTGACAGCGTATTTCATGATTGAAAATGATGGTTTTAAATATAAGTCAACTGGAGCCAGAGTTTTGGTAGAAACTAACCACTGCACACTGACGACGTCCCACTACACCTGCTGTTTTGAAGATTCTCTGGCCCAGTCATCCAGTCTGTGGTTTCAATGTTGTGGCTGATCAGTGGATATACTTATACTTGCAGATGATGTGAAGAAAAACACACAACTTTTCCTGCTTTCAGTAAAAGAACTTCTCAGCATCACAGTCTGGAGATGCTGTTAGATGTCTGGAAACACAAAAACTCATATTCCACAAGTCATAGAAGACGTGAAATAAGTAGGTAACGCAGCCTTTCGTGTTTTGTAGGTATGAGCATTGTCTGGTGTTAAAATGGAAGCTGCAGGATTGTTGAAAAAGGGCTGATATTAAAAAATGGAATAAAGTTGTACTTTATGTACTTGTCACAAATAAAAGCTAGGGTGTCTGACTGTGTGATTGTGCCTTTATTTAGTCAGTCTGGAGCAGGGGGTGTGCACTTCCTCCTAACTCCAGCACTGTGAGGCTTGGCAGCTCCTCATTTTTTGCGGTTATATAACTGTCTTATCTCTTCTATCTGCTACCTGAGCCCCTGGCTTCAAAATACACCCCTACACACCCACACCTTAAAACTCTCAAAGTGCAAATACTCTTAAAATAAAACAGCTTGAAGCACTCTGCTTATCAATTCATGTTTATTTTCTTGAGCATTTGCCAGAAAGCTTGTAATTAGATCAGTAAACAATGCTGTTTTCCTTCTTACGCAACACAACAAATATTGCCCCCACGGAGAAACTGTAACATATTTTCCACAGCCTGGCTCTCAGTAAAGATCCAGTTAAACAGCAGGCGGACTGTTGTTTACCACCTGCAGCGCTTGATTGTCCTTTCAATGACTTCCAGTCAAGGAGGAGGAAGCTGACGAGGAGCTCAGACTCTGACCCTTGGTCGAACCGCTGGACTTCAGAGGAGAAGGAAATCATTCAGGGGGCTGTGGAGGACACAACATCATCAGCTATGGTGGACATTGTTGGTCACACATTGTGTAACATGCAGTAATAGCACATGAGGAAGCTCTTACGGTGTATGCTGCATCATTACTGCACACCAGTTGGGAATGATATTTTATGTCTGTCTTCATTTTGTTCAGGGAGGACTCATGAGATCCCTCAGTAATGCAGTGTTGTTGCAGTGGGATTGCAGATAAATATTAAACCTGCATTAATAGGATTTTGGAAAATTGAGGGCATCAGAAGCAACACAAAACTGACATGTTTTCACTTTAAAAACAAGTGGATTTGGCATTTTTTTCTGTCCTTGGGCATAACTACCTGACTGGATAGATAGTCTACTGCAAGAAGTTATTAAGAAAATGTTGTTAGTAGCCATTTGGCTGAATCAGGTTTATTATAACAATATATCATACAATGTTTCTTAAAAAAAAAACCATTAGCATATTGTGAATTAAAGTACAGCTAGATTAAAATTCCTGTTTAGCTACCAATGAGAAAACACCCTTATGGATGTACAACATACAGAACATGCATAACCATGTTCACATAAGTGTAAGGAGGGTAACAAATATATTGAAAGTGAAGGTTGGTGAGAATAACTGTGTAATTTTTATTGATTTAAACTCAACTGGATCCAGAGTTTTTTGGAGCCAACATTTATTGGCCATCAGTGGTATTGCACGTTTTTTAGACCCTTTGTCTACATTCATCTTTTATACAGTCTATGCAAAAAACAACCACTTAAAGGCTCGTTATGGTTTATTCAAGGATTTTCAAGGCATTTTCCCTGATAATAATTACTAATTAATTTATATAAAAAACAATTCAATTACAAAGGAGATGATGTTGCAAGGTTAGGGATGTAAGTGAGCAGATGTGTGTGGAAACATTGTGGGTGGAGGTAACTGGGGAAAATGTTGACAGAGCCATATTAAGCACACTGAGGGAGACTCGCTAATGGGCTTAAAGTAGCAGCTTTTATGGTTGTTGTCAAAACCACAAATTTGAAACTCAAGGTGATGGTAGAGACAAAGTTCACAGTCAGAGAGATTAATTTAGTTGGAGCCATGAGTTTTTGTAGCAAATTAAACCTCTATCCAGTCTGTGGGATATCAGTATAGACCAGAGCCATGCTGATAAAAAACAAATCCCAGAAGTAACTGCAAAGTCAAGTCATCATGGACTCAGCTATTTTACAAGAGAAAAAATAGATTAAAATAATGCCTGCTATACAAAAATGATGCATGAAGAGGCAGAGAGAAATTAAATATTTATTCACACTGATTCAGGTTCTTATCTTCACATCTTCCTCGCAAATTTAGAAAACTATTTTTATTTTTTTTAAACAGGCCATATACTGAGTCCTGTTTAAATAAACACATACAAGTGTGTGCAAACAAAAGGAAGTCAATATAGTAAACATGCTGCTCCCACTGAGAGTTCTTCCTTATTTCTAAGAAGTGGATGGAGATCCTTACAACGTACAACCTGCCTGGACTTTCCCTAGAAATGCTTTGTGACTCCTCCTGGAAACTCTATGATCAACATACCCGAAAAGAAAGAGTGGCACTATTATAACTTTTGTAATTCTGTAATTCCAACCTTTTCTGTCCATTAAGACTCCATTTGATGCCAGGTCTGTGAAATGAGCTGAGTATTTAATTAACACCAACATGTTCCAACTGCATTTCATTGAGGTTTGCACTGGAGCCACCATTCAGAGGCACAAATCGGTCAGCTATGTATCCGTGTGTCGTGGGGATACGGGACAGAAATGCACGATCTCAAGCAGGAACAAAAAGTGAGGTTTAATTAAGAAGGTGGTCAAACACAAAAAGAAACTGTCAAACAAGACCAGGAGCAGGATAAACAGAAGTCCACTGCAAAGTTCAGCAGGACAAGGCTCAACAAGACGTGGGTCAACAAACAAACTGGTGACAGGAGGAGGAACAGAACTGAACAGAGAAAACAAAAGACTAACCAGAGCTGAAACTGATGAGGGAGGAGCAGGCAATCACAACAGGGAGATAAAATAACAAGGACCAGAATTAAACCTCAACTAGACTCAATATAGATCATTAATTTAAAGCTGTTGTGACTGTTTATCAATTTCTTTCAGCTATTTCTTTACAGTCAATCAACCATTTAGCCAGTATTAAGTATTTCAACTATTTATGTTTTTCTAACTAATAACCACTGATTACTCATTTAAAGTGATTTATTATTTTTGGCTAACATTTAAAGCACCGTTTTCCCTCACTGTTTATTACATTTATCAAATTACTAAATCCATTGTTCTACTTAATTGTCTATTATTTTTAAGCTAACCATTTAATCCATGGTTTTACCTAGCACTTTATTACTTTTGGCTAACTATTTGATCCATTACTTTGAGCTAACAATTTACTCTCAGCTAAGCTTTTGTTTCATTGTTTCAGCTAATTTCTTTTAGCTGATACATTTTATTTTGAGCTGTCTATTTCAACAACTTATTTACAAGTTTTAACAGCTTTTTTGTTTGTCTGCAATTCATGTCATGTCAAACTTTGGTTATGTAAATATTGAGCATAATAAAGGAATCACAATCACCAAGTTCCACTTGTTACATCACCTTTCATTGCTTCTGAAGTTCTACATAGAAAGTACATAGTGTACTACTGTGTCCAGTCAGCTTTTCTGGCAGCAGAGAGCATTTCTCTCTCACCTTGACCATATATGTTGATTTGTGTTGTTTTTATTGGCTCTCACCACCAGGCATAAGACCATAGAGCTATTTATACGACTGATTTCCTGCTATTCAGAGGCCGTGAAGAAAGGGCTGGCCTGAGTACAGGTAGTTCATCACTGCCGACAGCTTGATTCATCCAACCTGTTGTCTTGTTCCTCATCAACACTTTACAGTTTCCGTCACAAGATAATTTATGGAACTTCTACCTCGAAGTAGGTGTTCGAAAATAACACAAGTCCTTATAGGAATTTATGTAATCATATTATTTCCCCGAACTGTGCTCTGTTGTTGTTAATCTGGCACATCATAAATCAGGCAGAGACGAGGGTGATTACCAGAGATTTATTTCATCTATTTTGGGAATACTGCTTCACTTAAAGCCAAGTTCAAAAGTGAGCCCTAAAACTGGACATAATGTCACTAATAAGGCAGCAACCTGGGGAAGCACAGTGAAAGAAACGTGATCGGGTGAAGTCCCGAGCAGCAGGACTGAGTCTGGTTTGCCTTGGCACTGCAGTGAAAACGTGAGCTGTGGACGGAGCGATTGCCCGGGCAGCAGACGAGACTTCCAGCAGGGACGACCACAACGTTCCTCTTGGTTTTATAATGGCAGTGTACAGCTGTGTTACCTCCGCTCGCTGGAATGTGAGAAAAACAGAAAAAACTGGCACATGCACATAAAAAGGCAGTTTGCTAAATAATTACATTCAGTTTCTCCGTGAGCTCATAATAAAGTCAACAAATTTCTACTCACATGTGGCATCAACCACAAAGACAGGGACATGCTTGCATGGTTCCTATTATTTACAGGCTATAAAGATGATATAAACAGGGTATTTACTGGGTAATGAAGACATCATTACAACTCAATAGACTGTGCATATATATGCAATCCTTTATTCAACGTTTCCTCACAGAGAAGCCTTTTTAAATGGTCAGTTCCCCCAATCACAACTAAAAGATTTCTCTCTTACTCTTTGTGGTTTCCAGCCATGCAGATAGTTGTGGCTTTGTTGGCCCCGATTTTGGGATTGAAAAATGACACAAACAAAATGTGTCTTTGTGAAGGCTGTAATTTGCAGTGAAGATGCAGGAACACTACAAACAGTGTCCTCTTACACTTACTGTCCTGCTGCAGGAATCCAGAGGTTACGTATTATATAATTAAGTGTTGTATAATTATGTTATTACTTCACCAAAAAGTCTTACAAGGAGTATTGTATTTCTTTTTCCTGCATTATGTCATCTAAGGTAACAGAGCTGCCCTGTCTGTCTGGGTAGGACTGTTTACAGCCTGAGAGGAGGATTGTGTGTAGTCGCTATACTCAGGACTACATTAACATCCAGCCTGTCTGCATGTTTTTTGGAAGCTAAAATGCATGTAAGTGATTTAATTTACATTTAATACTATCCAAAAGAAAACACAAGTATTTCATAATGCAGGAAAAATGGCGTTCTTTGCAGTGGGAAAAGGTCTAAATCAAGAAAACTTACTACACAGCCTAGATACAAGCAATAGGCCTCATTAACACATTTTTTCCTAAACCCCACTTATGCAACTCTTAAGATGATTTTGGCATTCACCAATGTTTTCTTATGATGGATTTGTTCTTAGGTAACTCTTTAGCACATTTGTGAGGTGACATGTTTGTGCAAATGAATTGGTTGTTCTGTTTTTTTCTCATAGCAAGAAGGTGGGATGGCAGTGACTCAGTGGCCATCTCAAGGATCGGTGGTTCGATTCCTGCTCCTCCCAGTTGCTGTCAGTGTGTCCTTGGGCAAGACACTTTACCCACTTTTGCCTCGTATGAATGTTGAATGAATGGTTCGGGGTGGTCAGAGGGGCCGTAGGCGCAGACTGGCAGCCACGCCTCCATCAGTCTGCCCCAGGGCAGCTGTGGCTATCATTGCTTACCACCACCGGCATGACTGGGTATGAATGAATAGTAGTCTCTGTAATGCGCTTTGAGTGTCTAGAAAAGCGCTGTATAAATCCAACCATTATTATTATTATTATTGTTAAGGTTCTGGATTTGAAGGCTGGGGTCTTTCTGTGTGGAGTTTGCATGTTCTTCCTGTACGTGTCTGGGATTTCTCCAAGTACAGTCCAAAGAGCTGCTTGTTAGGTGAGCTGATGAGTCCATATTGACTATAGATATGTATATGATTATCTGTCTTTGTGTGTTAGCCCTGCAATGGACAAGCAACTGCTCCAGGGTGTGCACCGCCTCTCACTCATACCCCTTTTCCACCAAACAGGTTCCAGGGCCAGTTCCGGGCTGGGGCTCGAGCCAGGGCTCAATGGGTTCAGAAGCCGGTCCTCCTATGAACCGGTTTGATTTTCCATCGGGAGGGGGCCAGGTTGGGGCCGCGTCACGTAAAACGTCAGTACGTCCCTGCATAGGGAGCCGGTTCTCAACAACCGGCCGCTAGCAAGCTAGCTGCTGTTAACAAACTACTGTTACCCTGTTACTATCAGTCCATGAAAAAATTATTTTTTTCAGCGGATCTTCTAGTTACAACATGACTGAGTTAACAAAGCAGTGTTGCATCGCTACGTGCGGTATTTATTCAGTTTTGGGGAATTACGATCTGCTTCCTGATCCCATATGACAGCGAAGCGCACCCTCGCTGTATTAATGTTTAAATGGAGGAGCTGATCGTGTGCATA